>JAQPPZ010009207.1:0-208528 GCA_028583015.1 Wollemia nobilis
AAAAATCACTATATAGTTCACAAATCATCCACACAATTGATAATCTCACCCACATAATTGCATACAAAGTAGTTTTTTTTTTATTAACAACTTCTTAAATAGTGTTGGCAATTTGAGTTATTTTGTGTTGTCATTGATGTCACATGGATCAAATTGAGTTTTGGTGGCAAAAGCACTTCATAAATAATCATTTATGATATTTTGGAGAGTAAGGATATATACAGGGTTTGTGGCACAAGAGGCATATAATATTTAAATTTTTAAATATTATATTAATGGTTTTTATTAAAACCAATGGTAAAGGTTTTTATTAAAACCAATGGCAAGGGTTTTTATTAAAACTGACGGAAATATTTTTTATTAAAACCAACGGAAAGGGTTTTCATTAAAACCATTGGAAAGGGTTTTTCATTAAAACCACTATGCTAAGACTTCTCCAAATTATGATGTATGAAAAGGTTTTCCAATAAAACCTAGGTGCAAAAAGTTTCATGGCAAAATTCAAAATAATGAAGGAGATATCCCAATTCAAAGTTAAGAGGTGAATTATTAAATTTTTATTTAATAATTCTAAGGTCTAAAGTTGAATTACATTATCCGTCGATGTGCAAAGGTTAGGGTGAAAAATCAAAATTTTTCGATGTCATTCGAAGGCATTGAAAGGCATATAAATTAAAGAAAACTTTGGTTATTTCGTGTGTGTGGCAAAAAGAGAAAAGAGAACACATGAGAGAGAGGCATCGAAGGGAAGCAGAGTGTGGCTAAGAGAAGAGATAGCACATGAGAGAGAGTCATCGAAGGGAAGCAACGTAGAGGAAAAATGAAGAAGTGTTGAATTCGAGGGCAAAGACAAATTCGAGAGCCACTGGAACTGACGTCACACTTGATAGCATAGCGTAGTTGGCAAGGCATCATCTTTGCATAGGGGAGGTCTGTGTTTGAATCCCACTAGGGGCAAAGGTTTTAGTGAAAGGTTGATTTCATTTTGATAGCCGAGCATAGAGTTTTTAAAGGAAGTGATTGGGATATAGTCCCAATGTGGGCTGGCACCCACGTGGTAAGCGCTTCATAGCGCTAGCAAGGAGGAACAAAGTTTGACTCCCATGAAGGTGTGAAGGTGCATTAATTTTGGCAAGGCATTTTGGCAAAGACGATTTCAAAGGTTACGAAGGCATCGAATTTCATATAAAGGTATTTATCTCTAGCACATGGTAATATTTGTTATTACCAAAGTTTTTGGGTGCATTAAAATTATTTCTGCGATAACTAGGGAGTCATAAGGTGCTTAGGGAAATAAATTCTTGTTGTATGTGTTAATGTGCTTAGGGAGTTATAAGGTGTAAAATTGAAATATTTGTGATTGATGTGTGTGCTTAGGGAGATATAAGGTGTGGAAATAAATATTTGTGTTTGTTGTATATGGAGTTATAAGGTGTGAAAACAAATAAATAAAAGCATAGGTGCTTGTTGTATGTGTTAATGAAATTAGGGAGTCATAAGGTTGAAAAGTGTTGAACTTGTTATATGTCCTAGTGCATGATTTAATTATGAAATTAAACTAGGAACTTGAGACCTAGTTAATTGCTACCTTGAGTTAGAAGACATGCACATGAGTTAGGGTTTGAAGTTGAAGATAAATTTCTTGATTATGTGCCTTGGCTATTGAGAGGAAGTGGATGGATTAGAAAATCAATTTTATGGATAAAATTGATGCTTGAGTTCCATGATTGCTTTAGTAGAGTTCATTGAGAGTATTGCCATTATTGAGGAGGTTTTTGCTATTTCTTTGAGGAGATTATTGTTGGGTACTTGTTGAGTACATTGCCACTATTTGAGACCATTGAGGAGATCATTTTCTAATCACTTGTGGATACATTTGTCTTTCATTTGAGGAGATCATTGTTGGCTATTTGAGAGCTCTTTGCTTGAGGGAGTTGTGCTTGTTTCTTGAGAGCTTATTGATATTGCATGAGGAAGATATTATTGAGAACCTATTGCTATCACTTGTGGATATTGTCCTTGGTTGGTTGAAGTCCTCATTTTTATTTCTTGGAGAGGTTTTCATTAGAGAGCTCATTTGCCATACATTGTTGAGATCATTGTTGAGCATTGTTGTCATCCATTTGAGAGAGTATTTGTCATACATTGTTGAGATCATTGTGGATCATTGTTGTCATCCATTTGAGAGATCATTTGTCATACATTTTTGAGATCATTGTGGATCATTGTTGTCATCCATTTGAGAGATCATTTGTCATACATTGTTGAGATCATTGTGGATCATTGTTGTCATCCATTGAGAAGTACATTTGCCATTCATTGTTGAGCACATTTTTGAGTATTGTCATCATTCATTTGTTATCCATTATTGAGTTCATCATTGAGCCTTGCCTTCGTTGATTTGTGGTTGAGATTTGAGTGCTACTTGAGAGTGATTGGTTGAGCCTTTGGGAAGGCTTTTGGGACAAATTTCTAGACAGATTTGAGATAGATTTTGTGCATGATTGGTTGAGCCTTTGAGAAGGCTTTGGGGACATATTTTTGGACATATTTGAGAAAGCTTTTGTGCATGATTGGTTGAGCCTTTGGGAAGGCTTTTGGGATAAAATTTTTGGACATATTTGAGACAAATTTTTTGCATGATTGGTTGAGCCTTTGAGAAGACTTTTGGGATAGATTTGTGGACATATCTGGGACAACATTTGAGCAGGATTGTTTGACCCTTTTGTGAATGCTTTGAGGATAGATTTGGGATAGAATTTGAGCAGGATTGTTTGAGCCTTTTGTGAAGGCTTTGAGAATAGATTTGGGATAGAATTTGAGCAATATTGATTGAGCCTTGTGAGAAGGAATTAAGGTAGAGTTAATATTAGTGACAGAAATAGGAGAGAAATAAAAAAACATATCAATACTAGTTGCCTAGCTGAGTAGATCAGTGGATTGCCTAGCTTATAATATCAGTGGATAGCCTAGATGAGCAGATCGATGGATAGCCTAGCTGAGTAGATTAGTGGATAGCCTAGATAATAATATTAGTGGATACCCTATTTAAGAATATCAGTGGATCCCACCTGAGCAGATCAGGATAGCCTAACTTTGATCAAATCAAAGTAATCATTTGTATTGGGATAAGGATCCCTATTTCTTTGTGAAATATTATAAGGATATTATCTTGTGGACTACCCCACATTGGGAGAACCACGTTAAATCTTGTGTCTCAATTGTGTGTGGTGATTTGTGCACTTGCTTACTATTGCTATCTATGTTATTAATGCACACTACTATATTTTGTTATTGCAATTGAGGACACTAATTGATATTGATTTGAAAAGAAAGTAAAAATTGGGCGCTATACTGTTCACCCCCCTCCCCTCTCTTAGTATAAGTTTGTGTTCTTCAAATAGATATAGTAAAAAATACATGACTTACAATATCAATTTAAAATTCTAGTTTAAAACTATAAAACTAAGAGTTACAACTGCATAGTTTAGTCTCCTTTTTCCAACAAATCATAGTAAACAATATCAATAGAAAATATCATTAGTCTCAAATTTCAATGAAGTTTATTTATTTATTTTAATCATATCTTAGACGAGAAATTCATCTTATAAACCATAATGTAAACATCAGGAAAATCCTATAGCTTTATCCATGAATGCAATACATTTGTCACAATAAGGCATGAAAGGCCTTGATTTTAGTTTATACGAACAATTGGAAAGAACCCATAAGTATAACAATACCAATATAGCCTTGTCGACTATATTTCCAGTTGATTTATTTATCATCGGTTTCATTTATAAATAGGTAGAATGTTTGTTGTTTTTTGATATCATCAAAGAATTTAATTCCATTTGCATATAGACGCAAGATACTTTGCACTCTCTAAGTGGATATGAGACTTTGCCCTCTCTAAGTGGCTATAATTGCTTTGGTTCATATCACTATCGTTGGTTGATTTTATATTTTATTGGATATTCACATAGTTATTAAGAAGTTTGCTTTCAAGTGGTATCACAGCTATGATTATAGAAATGTAAAAAAAAAATCTTTTCGGGAATCCATATGCCAAACAAAGCCAAGAATTCAACACTTTCACGTTCAAGTAGTTCATTCACTTTTGGCAAGATGTTTGTTGGTATATCCATCATCATCACAAAGCACTAGGTAGATATCTCTTACACCAGTATCCACAAAAATGAAGTAGCTATCCACGTGGAAGCATAGTTATTGGCATGAAAACTTAGATACATACAAATGCAAAAGATAGGAAGACATCCTTTAGTTTCCTTATATCCAATAATTGGGTAGATCTCTCTTACGAGAGAATCCATAGGAATTAATCATACATCATCGCAGTGTGTTGACAATAGAAGTTAACACACAATGAAAATAGCAAGCGACGGAGAAGCATAGGCATAGTCAAATGTAGAAGGTAATATTTAATCCCTTCTACCAAGACACAACAAGATTCAATTTTTGCATGCATAGGATGCAAAATGTGGTAGATGCAGTCGTATGATATTAATAGTAGGAGAAGGTGAAAAATAATCGTGGTCTTTAACCGACAAAGAAGGAAAATTAGCAAGATAAAAAAAAAGACAATCCATGCATAAAAAAAAACCTTGGATTTTCTAGACACGTGGTAATTGGGGATTTTTTGAAAGTTATTGGATATGATGTTCTCCTATTTCTCGATGAATTAGGGTTTTGGTGATAGTTTTTACTATTTTTTTGCTACAGTGGCTCATGACAAATTCTATGGAATATTGGTTCATGATGGTTTTTTAGACACAATGTGGAAGATCGACTCATCATAGTTTTTGGTACGAAGTCAAGATCCGTTTGTGATAAGTTTATAATATTTCCCAAATCCTAAAACAACTCCTTACTATAGTACACATGGCATAATTTTGGTAGACAAGTGAATTTTTCTGTTATTTATCCAATGATTGTTTTCCAGTGTGGTGGTTTTTTGAAGATCAAAATTTTTATGGGAGGTTTTTGTGTTATTTCATTTCAAGATTTAGTCCCACATCGGGTGCATTACAGTCCAAAGGTAATTTTTAAGGAAGAACTTACACATTACTAAGTGATGAGTTATTCTCTTAGTGCTCGCGGTTGCATGCGGTTTAAGGCTCCTCCTATGTGCCACTTGGTGGACTGGGCATTATTGCTATGTTGAATACAATTAAATCCTAGTTGAATTTAGACCTACATTCTTGTTGCATGGAATTTGCATTGACTTAAGTCATAATTGGCCATTGAAACATATTTTTTGGCCACTCCAAACAGTTTTTTCTTGCTATTTATAATTTTTTTATTAAAAAATCAATTTTTTTTTGTGCCAACAAGTGCAAAATTGATCCTCTTACTATTATTGATAATTTTGTTGTTGCAAAATATGACTTTTTTTCCAAATTCCCAATTGAATTTTGGTGCCAACAATACAACAAAGTGCATGAAAGTACATGAATGATCTTGCTACAATTGTTGATCAAACTCGGGAAGTAGATGAAATATTACAATGTACTGAATGACTAGATGATGTGTCTATGAGTAGAAATAAATGCAAACCTCTAAATAAAGGTACACATCATAATACCCCTATTAATATTAATAGTTTTAACCAACATTTTTATTCTTCACTACATTCCATGGCTTCACCTTCACCTAAAAATTTGGGTTCCTCTTTGCCAATACACAATAACCCTCCAAATAACCATGAAAATGATATTCAAATCTCTAGAAATATTGACCCTAAGTTGCAGCAATATCTTTCACAACAAGAAGGAAATATGAATAACATTCATACCCTGCTACATGACATTCAAGGAAAACTAGCTCCATCCTCTTCTACACCTCCCCATGTCCACAAGTCACAACATACTATCAAAATCGAGTCTTCTTCTCCTCACCTAGGCTTTGCCAATGATCAAGATGTTGAGCTAGGTAATGCTTCCAATTTCTTATAATGGCCTCATGATGTTCAAGTTCCTTGCATTGACATGCCCACCTTTGAAGGATCGGGCACTCGAGGATGGTTGGAAAAAATGGAAGGCTTTATCTGTTTGCATCATATCCCAAAAATAGGTCGTGTTGCATTAGAAACTACCAAATTAGGTCCTTAGGCTTATCATTGGTTGTTATGGCAACTTCATCAACATGGTCATCCTCTTTTATGGCCTCAATTTAAGGAATAATTTCTTAGAATATTTGATAAGAAATTTCCACATTATATGTAATACGTCTTATGAAAATTAAGAAAACAAGTTCAATAGAATATTATATATCCAAATTCACAAGTCTACTCACATATACACAAAAATTAAGCCTATCAGTGGTGGTTTCTAATTTTTACTATGGTCTTAAGGATAAGATTTGTAAGTAAGTTGACATGCATGATCTGTATTGCCTTGATTATGCACAACGTATAGCCCAAGTAGCTGAATAGATTCTACAAGATTTTGTTCCCCCATATAGACGTGATTTTAAAACTCGTCGACCTTATCACAACTTTGAGAATTCCATAGTATTTTTCTACTTAAAATATCATTCACATCATCTAGGAGATCAAGATTGTGTAAAACATCAAAAATTTCTCTTGGAATATGATGATGCATCAATTGTTTAGGAGGAATATTTACAACAACCAGATCCATCCATAGATTTAGGACAACAATAAATAGATATAAATGAATTATTAGAAGAGGATGATACTATGGCTCTTTCTATTCATGCACTTATGGGGCTTCAAGTTCATCACACTATCAAGGTACAAGGATTCATTAAACAAAAATGTATTCACGTGTTGATTGATTCAGGAAGTACACATAACTTTATAGATTTTAAGACAGTCAAATCCTTGGGCTTGTTTATCAATACTTCAAATCATGATAATCAAGTACTAATTGCAAATTGAGGTATTTGGCCTTCAATTGCTCTAATAATTATACGCATACAAGGCAATATGCACTTCTTTCTTTCATTCATGTTAGTGCATATATAAACAAATACAATGATAATGATAAATCTTTGTAGGCTACTAAGGAAACAAAAACTACACACTTTGGTCAACCCTTAACCTAGGAATAGGTGAGATTATCCCTAGAATTATCAATATTTGATAGCAATGCCTAAGAAGGGTCTTCTAATATCACTCCATAGAAATAATTGAATGATCATCATACAAAATATTCCAAAGCCACTTGGGTGTTGGATGAGTTGTGGAAGATCTAGACACATCCTAAGACAAAGCAACATTACAAGCCAAACTTGAAGAATCTAAATCATAGTCACCACCCACCTTATCATCTAATACTATGGTACAAGAAATAGGTGTATCAATCTCAACATTACTAGAATTAATATTGAAGGTGATGCTACTTGAGGAGGGGTAAAATCTATAGGTATAGTCCCTTCACTATAATATGAAGTGGAAGACCCAATAGGAATTGATCCGAAAAGAATATCTAAATAATTTACTAAAGTAATCAAAGAAATAAGAGGATATTTGGCCAAAAAATCAAAAATTACATTTCTCTAAATAACAATCTCATCCCTTTGATAATTATAGATATGATATATCTTAGAGGTATCTAAATACCCTAAAAAATACATTTGTGACTCTTTTGTGCCTCTAAAATTTCCCTATGTATATGAGTCAATGTTGAAGACCCAAATATATAGAATTGAGACACATGAGGTTTATTTCCTGTTAATATCTCAAGGGATGTCATATATAGTAGGGACTCCATTGATGATGTATGTTGCACAAGTGACAACTTTACCCCAAAATTCTTACTACATCCTCTTAGCATGAATCATGCAATGGGTTATCTCCATATTCACCATGTTTTCCTCTCATCTACCCCATTCTACACTAGAGTGTAATAAAATGTATATTGAAAGGCAATACCATGAAGAGTCATAAATATATGAAAAGCATTGCTCATGTATTGACATCCCCAATCTATACTGAGAGACATTATCTTTCTATCCAACTTATTTTTTCTACTGATTTGAATGCCCTAAATGTATTAAAAGCCTCATCTTTGGTATGAATAATATACAACCATACATACTAAGAGAAATCATCAATAAAATAAATAAAGTATCCCAATAGTTTAAGGTGCCCTATGGTTCCACATATGAATGAGCTCTAAAGTTATGTAGCATACCTCATTGTCCCTTTTAGAAGGGACTCTCTATGATGCTTCCTCCAAAATACATCCCTCATATGTAACACTTGGAGGGAAAATATGAGGAAGTCCAATGACCATATGATGTTGACTTGTGTATCTCATTGGTCCATATCTAAAATATCCAATCCCCCAGCAAACTTATTTTATCATCTACTTGTGCCAACATGGCCATAAAATTCTTCTTTTGGAGAAAAGAGAACACTACACCTAGTTTATCAAATCTATTCACCATAATATCTAGAGGAAGCTTAACCACATAAATGTTTGATCATCAAATAAATAGGCCAAAAACCTACCCTTTTATTTGTATGGTTGATATGATAAATAGATAAAATATTAGGGCCAACACTAGAAACATGAAGAACCTTATCAAATGAGGAATATACAATACTAATATATACACGACCTACCACATGTAGGGAAGATTAATATCCAATGAAAACACACTCTTCTAAATATAGTGTGGTGTAATCATGTAGAAGGTGTTTGTGCTTTGTCATGTGCCTTATTTACCTTGAATATATAATACACTCATTTAAAGAAGTGGATGTGCAATATGGTGAATGAACAACTATATGAGTTTGTGAGATTCACCATCATGACTATCATCACCTTGTTCATGGAATAGAGTAGCATCAATACCCTATTTTTAAATACTTTCTCAAACTTCTTGATATTAATATGATAAAAGTGTGTTATGTGTTTGTTCATGCAAAGCTCACAAGTTGGGTTATTAAAGGAATTCTTGGTCTTTTTCTCATTCTTAGGAATCCCTTTATCATTATATATGCCATATTGCAACTTCTTGAACTAACTATTATACCCATAAATAGTACCAAAGGAATCCATAGTCATAGTAGCAAACTCTTCCTCCAATTTTCTAATTTGTATCGAATTATTATGATTACACTACCCCTAAAATTTATCAAATAGTTCCTTGGGATCCATAGTGCTACCTACATGAGTTTCATAGATCTTGCCAACATAAAGAGCTATCACACTAAGATCCTCATTCTCCTTATCCCTTTAATATTACTTCATCTCTTTAGGTTTAGTCTCTACAGGTTCTTCATCCATACATTTGAGCAATCCCTTGCTTCAAAGTAAAGCTTCACTATTGACTTTCCAAGTGAAATAGTTTGGATCATTCAACAATGGAACATTCTAATCCATAAATTTATTAAAACAATATAAAATTTTACATCTAGATATTATAAAAAATAACACTATTAATTCATAGATATCAAAAAAGACATGCAATTTGAAAAAAAAATGGGCTCAAAATGCTTCCATATGCAAAAGTTATCGTCCTCATTTAACCCAAAAATTACATAAAATACCTTTAAAATCTTTGAAAAGTTTAAAAAATTGTGTATATATAGTGAATGATAAATCTCCATGTATTAATACATGAGTGGTTGAATTGGGTATCAATTAAACACAAACTAGATAATGTACATGCAAGTGAGGTGACTATGCAAGCCACTACGTATTATACCAAAAAACCAGATCATGTTTCTTGTTATGTTTTCATTTGCTTTGTAACCTATGAACCTGGATATGATACTTGTTGCTCTCTAATTCACTCTAAAATTAATGCCTTGTCAAGTCTATAGTTGACTATATGATTGTATGTTCAATGGGTTTGATTAGATGTCAAAATGAGGTTGGTCAATACCTTTTTTATATCTGCTATATGGAATTTTTCCCTCAATGTTGTCCTCTAACATGTTGGATCCTACCACATAATACTATGCCATGTCATCCTATTTTATATTATCAAATTCCATATCATAACCTACCATATCATCGTTTATTAGATCATCTTATACAATTTCATCATGCAACACATCAATAATTGCCATGTCATCTACCACATCACCCACTATGTTATTAGCTTCCACATTATCATGGGATATAATACCAAATACCAAATCATAATGTATCATATCACTATTTGTCATGTCATCACCAATTTCCATGTTATCAAGTGCTACATCATTAGGTGTGTTCCAAAAATAGATTATATAATTAGCTATCATACCATCATGCAGTGTTATATCATTACACAATGTCACATCATTGATCAAGAAAGTGACATCCTATTTTTTTTATCAAAATACTTGAGGTCATAGGATTCTATTATTAGACCTCTTAGGTCCTAAGAACTAGGGGAGGATCTCCTTACCACTTGGGCTAATGTGCCAATGAAAACTAAAGTGCTACCACTTTGACTAATGCCTTCCTCTTTGTGAAGTCACATTGTATGTTATGTGTCAAATCTCTTCTCTAACTCTTTTGTGGCCACACTATCCACATTGAATCATCATGATCCATCCTCACACCCTTCCTCTCATCCTTTGAAATATTTCATTAAAAAATAAAATAAAATAAAATTTTGGATGGCTAGAGGAAAATTTTGTGATGCAAAGAAATAGGTACCTAAAATTGATATGGAAAATTTGATAAACTACCACCTTCTTAAAACTTCATAAAGAATCCAAAAATAAAAAAAAAATTATTTGTACTTATCATTATTTCCCTACATAACCTTTATGGTAAACACAACCAATCAAGACATCCTCTCACACTATGTGGCAAAAACATTACCAAACCATTTTAGCAACTTTATTAAGAGGTTTAGAGGTCTTTGCCATGCATAAATTCTACCCATGACTTCACTAAAATTCACCTCTTATTTTCTTCTTTCACAACCACCATGTAGACTATCCTCTCATTTATGTTTCTATTGGATACAAAATTGTTGGAAAAAAAGTAAATGATTTTTTTGACAATTTTATAAAATACAAATGAGGTTTTGAAAAAACCTTGAAAAACTTAATCCTCAAATTATGGCATCCATTTTGTTAAAAAAATATTAGAAAAATAGGTTAGGGCCCACGATATGAATAAAAGAACCTACAAGTGAATATTTTCCTCGGATAAAATCTATTGAATCCAATGAGATCCTCATGATTCAATTCCACCTTTGGTTTTATCAAAAATTCATTTTACAAATTTTCAAACACTTGCACAAATTCTTCTAGTTGATCTAAACATTAATGCCCTTAGGAGATGCTATAGAAGCTAGTTTTCCAAAGACAAGCAATCAAGTAATAGAGATTCACACCCCTTACATACCATGTTATATTTTTTAATAGTTTCCAAAAACAAATTAAATCACTAAAAGTAACATATAGAAAGAAATACATGTGATATAAGGGGGTTCCCATAGACACAAAATTATCTCATTAAAATAAAATATAATACACTCAAACTGATAAATAAATTATTGGTATGAGGGCTTATCTATACCCAATCACAAGTTACCTTTAAGTTAAGGTTAAGAAGCATACCTTTAGGTTAAATAATAAAATATTACAAAAATACCTTTACAAGGTTTACAAGGGTCCAAAGGGCTTATACATACAATATAATATAAAGTTGGTCATAGATTCAAGTGAAGCTTAACCATAACATATTTTAATAAATATTGATACTCATTTAAAGGACCCTCTACTACTCCAAGCTACTCCCACATTCACATAAAATATACCTTAAGGATGACCTTAGGTAGGATTTCCATTTTTTACACCACTAATAGCACATGGATTGGATCAAACATCCTAAAGACATGAATTCATCAAACATAGTGCATTCAAATATTAATGTCCTTAGTCCACTAATGAATCACTAGATTGCATACAAGATTTATGGAGCTTTGATTATCGCAATGAAGGATGATTGATAATTTCTATGGAATATCCATTTGCTCCAAAATTAGTAATATTTATCAAATTTGTTTGGTGGCCTTATTGGTAGCATGATATATAACTTCTATATAAGACTTAGATATGGTTGATTGTTGTCCATGATACTAAGATATGAGTCTAGAACTAAGATAAAGGAAAATCCCAATGATAGTGTGACATTGGTCCAAATTACAAGTCCAATTTATATCAAATAATCTTGTCAAAATTGAAGGTACTCCAACTAAGTAGTGAATACCCATCTAGTATGTATCTCTAGTATAGCAAATTATATACTTGACTAATACCCAATGTCTCTCATGAATTGCCTACATATAAACCAAATAATAGGTAATAGTAAATACAATGCTTGACCAATTGTGGGTGAGATAGAAAAGTTCCTTGATAAGTGATGAATACAAAGTGGCATCCAATAATGGAGTGGTGAAATACACTTGTAGCTTCACACCAAAAGAAAAAGGTGTCTAAGAAAGTTATAGCCCTCCATGTAAAAATCCTAGAGAAAATCCAAGACATACATGGGATAAGAATTGGTAATCTTAAGAGGTGATCATTTAATTTGAAACCCCCAAAAATACTATAGGATGCCACAATTCATCATCTCAAAGGTTTCATAGTGCTATGATTTCATATCCTAAAGCAAGTATATTGAGATTTATTTGATAAGAAGATAATTAACATATGATATGATCACTAAAATTTTACTGTCATGATGCTTGATGTAGATATCATTCTATACCTTGCACATTTTAATCCATAATTTATAAACTTGAGTGAAACTTCTGAGATGAAGTGTGAGAAACTTGTTTGATCCTATACAAGTATTTATTTTATCTAAACGCCAAGGGGGTAAGCCCATCAATCTCAAAACTATGTAATTATATCATATAAATCTCCTCTTGAAGCTTTCTATGAATAAATGTACTCTTGACATCCATATAATGTACCTCCCATCTATAAGAAGTAGTAATAGATAGAATCATCCAAATAAAACCCATATGTACAACTAGGTCAAAGCTAATTAAATAGTCAAATCCCTTTGAAGAACACAAGCTTATACTGATAGGGGGTGAATAGTATAAGAGCATTTTTAACTTTTTCTCCCAAACCAATATATGTAATGTAAATATAGCAATATCAACAAAAATAATCAAAGCAATGTACACAACACCACATACAATAGAGACACAACAATTTACATGGTTCACCCAAAGATGGCTACTTCCATGGAGAAAATATTTCACTAAATTTTCTCAATCAATATCTTGGGAATCCTTCCCAATTACAATATTTATGGACCTCTATCCAAAGGAGACACCAATCCCCTAAATCAAGTTTTTGGATCTCTATCCATAGGAGAACTCCTTAACCTCTACTCTGGCTGGTGATCTTTTGGAAGACTATGCCTCCACTCCACTAACTAATGGATCTCTCTCCACTTGAAGACTCTTGTCCTCACTCAGAAAACCTATCCTCAATGTCTTGGCTGATGGATCTCTATCCACTAGAGACTTTTTCCTCTTTGCTTTGTCATCTCCAAAGCTCTGTCTTAATTATATACTAAACATAGTCCAGTTGGTCTAGCACATTTCTTCTCAACTCTTGAACTAAACACAGTCCAGTCGGTCTAGCACAAGTCTTCTCAACAAGCTCAATCAAATTTGCACTAAACATAGTATATTCGGTCTAGCACAAATTTGCTCAATCTCTATCTCTGGTCTAGCACAAACTTGTCCTTAAATTTGCACCAAAATCTGCTCTCAAATTTGCACTAAACATAGTCCAATCGATCTAGCACAAATTTATCTTCAATCTTTGTTCTCAAGCCCTAACTCAAGGCTTGACTCAACTCTGTTGGATCTGCCCCAAACCTTAACTCAAGGTTTTAACAAATCAATATACTCTGCTCTCAAGTCCTCTCAAATACTTATCTCAAATTTGCCTTGCAATATTCCAAAAAAGCTCACACCAATCTGTCCACAAGTCCTCTCTAGAACTTGCTCAAATCTGATCAGTAGGTCCATGCAGAACTTGATCAAATTTTCTCAACAAGCTCACATAGAACTTGCTCAACTCTACTCAATAGGTCCACTTAGAACCTTCTCAAATATGCTCAACAAGATCACATAGAACTTGCTTAACTCTGCTCAATAGGTCCACTCATAACTTGCTCAACAAGCTCACATAGAACTTGCTTAACTCTACTTAATAACTTTTCACAACTCAAATCAATCTCACAAAAACATAAAGAGAATTGTTAGAGACTCAATATGTTCTATTCTCACAACTCAATCACTTTCTCAACTCAATCTCATAGAAGCATAAAGAGAATTTTTAGAGACTCAATATGTTCTATTCTCACAACTCAATCACTTTCTCAACTCAATATCATAGAAGCATAAAGAGAATTGTTAGAGACTCAATATGATCTATACTCAATGCTCAATCTCAACTCAAATCAGAATATAGAATAGTTTGTTTTATGGAACTTGAACAATCACTTGATAAATCCACTTGACTAGTCTCAATCAACTCTAATCAACCAATCACTTCAAAGAATAACCCTTTCTCACAAACCCTATTCCAAGCATATATAAACCAACTCAAAATATTTCCAATAATGCTCAACAACAAATCTCACATAGCAATGATACTCATGATCTTTCCAAACCCTAGTTCAAGTTCTTTGCATAACAACTCACTTCAACAACAATGCTTATAAAACAATCCTCACATAGTAATGATACTCAAACCCTAGTTCAAGTTCTTCTCACAACCAATGACTTCAA
Organism: Wollemia nobilis; assembly: GCA_028583015.1. Classification (NCBI taxonomy): domain Eukaryota; kingdom Viridiplantae; phylum Streptophyta; class Pinopsida; order Araucariales; family Araucariaceae; genus Wollemia; species Wollemia nobilis. The sequence goes on from JAQPPZ010009207.1 coordinate 14,764, forward strand.
CAAAAATTCTTATAGAACAAGGTTTAATCACAACTCTCAATTTAGAAAACCTTGAAGCATTCACTCACATACTTTCAAAAAGGAAACCCTAAACAAATCCTTTTCACTCCAAACTTAATTTTCAATAAAGCCAATCAACAAAGAAGAATTTTACCCATACCTTTTCTTGAAGAGTAGTTGACCTTACAAATCTGCCACACTCACAATTACTTCTATGCCAATCTCAATAAGGTTTAGAGGATAATTTCTTTCAACAAAACATATCACAAAATAATGTCAAAATTACACCTTATCACTCCAACTTAAATAATAATCAATATCCTCACAATAGTCACAAAAACCCTTAATTCAAAATAACATATTATCCATAAAGTCTTAACCTTTCAATATTCCACAATAGCAATTTTTTTTTTTGAATTTACATGGTGGAATCGGTAGCCACCATGAATCCGGGAAAGTTGTCCAACTTTTTATGGCCACCACAGTATTCTATATTGTCCGCCCCAAAAGCCGCCACATAGATCTTCGCGCAGTCCGCCCCTATAACCACCATGCCACAATAATTTTAAACCTTTTATGCCACGAAAGCACCAAGAAAGGAACAAGTGTTTAGTTTGGTGAGGCCCAATATTTGAACCTAGGACCTCCGCCTCCCTTATGGGGTTTGGATGAACCAATTGGTCTACATATCGGACCTAACAATAGCAATTTTAAGACTTAAAAATAAACACAAAATTCTCCCTATAAATCCTAAAGGTAATTCTCAACTACCATAACTTTATTACAAAGCAACCTTTCCAAAATCAACCACTAAACAACCTTATACCTCCAACTTAGGCACTTAATTAAAATTAAAATCAAAATATTACCTTTGCCTTTGGATAGTTTTGAACTCTCAATGCATCCCACACAAACATCTCAATAGCGATGCCAAAAACCACATAAGATACACGCTCATTGAAGATAGGAGAAGCACCACGTGCTTCAAAAACTTTATCCCCTCCTTTTTTACAAAATGTGCACCTCACGATTGGCACTTTCAACACACTTGCCAAGTACTTCCACTGAGACTCAAATTTTGGCCTCCTTGCACACAAAACGTAATCTACAACCCTCTTGGCACTAGGCCAAGATGCCTAGTTGGCTTCCAACTATTTTATGCTATCCCTTTTGTTTCTTTTGCTAGCAACTCAAAATTAAAATTCGCACATCTGTTTCACGAGCTCTGCATTAATTAATTCGTATGCTATATTTTCAATCGAGCAAGGATAATCTTAATGCCCTTTGGGCATAGGTTTAAATATTAATCTTCCTCCTTTGCTTTAGAACGTTGGTGCTTCAAAATGTAATTAACCCACATGATGTCAGTGAGGATAAACCTTTGTAACATGCTTCAAATATTTAAATTCTAACACCTATCTTTGGGTGTATTAAAATATTATTATTATTATTTTACTTTGGGATATTTTTCACCACCTTACTTAATATTATAATAACACCTATTATAATATTATATCCTTTGATAAAGTACCTTTAATATTTATTTATAAAATTTAAATTCTCACTTAATTTAAATAATTTATAAAATAAATATTATCGCTCATTTTTAACTTCTGTCTTTTGCACTATTTAACTTGATCTTTGGTCTTCTTCCTAGATATCAAATAACCATTTTTATCCCTTTGTTTCTTGCTGAAATATTTGGTATTAATGATGACTTAATTTGGTGACATCAATGACAACTTTGACTTAGGGACTCAAAATGTCCAACAATCTCCCCCTTTGTCATTGATGGCAACCCTTTTTCTTTTTACTGAAACTTGACCTTTCTTTTTATTTTGCTCCCCCTGGGACACTGCTCCCCTTGGCTCAATGATCTCTCAAATATCAAATCTCTCCCCATTACACAAATATCTCCCCCTTTGACATCAATGGAAAAGGGTTACTTTGGGGCTCGGGGCTAAGAATGAGCCTCTTAGCTTAGCCCCTCCCCCATCTCCTTTTGAGGTGGTTAATTTTGGGGTGGGAGTATTTCTACTCCCAAAAGGTATTGTTATTTTCCTTTATCCTCTTCCCTTATTTTTTGAATTTTTTTATTCTTCTGATTGTTTCTATCCATGTCATCATTCCTGTTCCTGTCATCATTCTTGTTCTTGTTCCTATTCTTGTTCCTGTTCACATCCGTGTTCCTATTCCTGTTCACATCTATGTTCCTATTCCTATTCCTTGTTCCCTATTATGTTCATATTCCTATTTTTATTCATACCTATTTTTTGAATATCTGCTCTACACCACTTTGTTTTATGACTATCATTATTGCACTTATAACACTTGATGTTGTTATTCCTTATAGGTGAAAATGTCTTAGAATTTCTCCTAGTGAAGCCATATCCTCTTATGTCAATAACCCTGGAATTAATTACTTTGTGAGCAAACCAATTACATGAGTAGCAATACCCATGAAAATGTTATATGTTCCCATATTCCTGTATGACATGTGTTCTGCATTGTGAATCCATGTGCCCAAACTTGTGACATGAAAAAAATCTTCCATTGAAGCTTCCTTATCTTGACCTCATTGGTCTCCTATTATGATTTTTGTTCCATTTGTATCTTCTTTGTGCATTGTTCCTACATTTCTTTCTATCCTTCAATTTTTGAGATACTTCCTCATATGTAGTGAAGCAAGGGTGTCGATTCCATATTCTTTCTGAACTATCTTTGGATATTCCTTTTATCTCTCTTCAAACTAGATTTTGGATCTTCATTTGATCTCCGCTCAAACTTTTGATTTATGATCTTCATTTGATCTTCACTTTTGAACTTCACTTTGAAATTTGATTTAAGTCTGTTTTTTGATCTTCACTTGATCTTCACTTTTTGGCATTATACATTTAATATTTTTCTTCAAAAAATTTCCTTTGGGGAGATTTACTTGGAAAAACTATTTCTGGTATATCAATTGAGAATATTTATCTTATGATATTAATATGGGATATCACTTTGGGGATTTGATCTATGATATCGATCTAGGGTATCAATCATGAGGATTTATGTGCGATATATCTTTAGTATATTGCTCATTTTATCTTAAGCAAGGGATTCTGAATAGGGAACTAACCTATCCTTTTTCCAGTTGCCAATATTTCCCATATCGTCTGCACATAGGGATAAGAAAGAATAACTCTTTTTGCTTCAAGATACCCGGTCCTCCTTCATGGCTTTCATATTCCCATAGTCCTTGTTAGGATTGTTTAAATTTATTGATTAGTGATAGGCTTATGATATGCTAAGGGCTATACTAACTAAAAATTAGCTACAAAAGCAAAGCAAGATTTCTACCAACTCTTGATAAGACCACTAGGTATGGCTGAGTGATCGAAAAACCCTAGTATATCTCCATAGCAACATTATAGGTTGTGTTGAAAAATACAATTACTCACATGAATTATGGATCATGATAAATGCAGAGATGCATGATTTAAACACAAACATGGTGTCGTTTGTAAGACTGACAAACATAATCCCTCCTACTATGGAATGCAATGGATGACGAATGCTTATATGCAATGCAATAATGCAGCGAATGCATGTGTAAATGCAAAATTCAAATGCAAATGCAAATGTTTTGGATTTTATGCATTACCAATTTTTTGGATTTTATTGATTTTATAATTTTTATGGGTTTTGAGCCTCATAATTGACCAAACGATGAGTACATGCCTCTGGAGCCTTTAGATTGACCAAGCGATTTTAAGAATCCTTGGAGCCTTTGGGGTTGACCAAGTAGTTTTTTAGAAACTCTTGATACCTTTTTCATTTGACCAAAGTGTTGACAAATGCCTTTGGAGCTTTTTTATTGACCAAACCACTGATGGGAGTGTTTGGAGCTTTTTAGGATGACCGAGCAATTATAAGAAAATCCTTGGGGATTCTAACTGATATGACCAAGTAGTTTTAGGAACCCTTGGAGCCTTTTGGGATGACCGAGCAGTTTTGACCAAACCTTCAAAGCTTTTGAGGTTGACCAAAGGGCTTATAGATGCCTTTGGAGTTTTTTGAGGTTGACCAAAGGGCTTACATATGCCTTTGGAGCTTTTTAAGGTTGACCAAAGGGCTTATGGATGCCTTTGGAGCTTTTTGAGGTTGACCAAAGGGCTTATGGATACCTTCAGAGCTTTTTGATTGACCAAACCACTGATAGGAGTGTTTGGAGATTTTTAGGATGACTGAGAAGTTACAAGCAACTCTCAGAGCTTTTTATTATGATGTTAAAGCATAAAATGCCTTAATATGGATGATGTTGAGAGATTTAGGCTCTTCAACACCCCCTATCGACGTTAGGCGATAGGTACGTAGACCAATATTTTTAGATATGATGTAGGGTCCTAGCCAATTAACCATGAATTTGTCTCGCATATCTGGAGGTAAATTAGAGTTTTATTGGTTTTATTTCAAGACAAGATCCCCAACTTCAAAGTATATCTGGTGGACTTTGATATTGTAAGTTCATTTTAGTCACTCCTAATAAACATGAATATTCTCCAAGGCATTCACGCAATGTTCATCAAGTAGCATCAGTTGATCCAGTCGATATTACCACGCAGTTTCATCATCGATGAACTCTTTTAATGTGATGCGTAGCATTGGAATTTATAATTCCAAGGGCATAATGGCCTCAGTGCCATATACTAGTGAGAATGGTGTGTCCCTAGTGGGTGTTCAAATACTAGTCCTATAAGCCCATAGCGTAAGGGGCAGCTGGATGTGCTAGTCTTTGTGGTTTTCTTGTATCATATTTTTCAATATGGCCACCACTATCTTATTTGAAGCTTCAGCCTGCCTGATTGCTTACAGATAGTATGGAGTCACAAAACTATGTATGATTCTATATTTAGATGTCAAAGCTCTCATAGTTTTGTTCTTGAATGACGTTCCATTATCCGATATTATTTTGGATGGAATCCCAAAATGACTTATAATATGCTCCAGTATAAACTCTACTATACGAGCTCCAACTGTCATTGTTAAGGGTATTGCTTCCACCCACTTTGTAAAATACTCAGTAGCCATGATTATGAATGTATGTCGACCCGATGACGGAGGAGAGATCTTGCCTATAAGATCTAATCCCCACTAAGCAAATGGCCAAGCCGCTTGAATGGGATGTAAGGCCTGCGATGGCAAGTGCATAAGATTAGCATGATGCTGGCATTTAACACATTTCTTGACATACACATTGCACTCCTCCATAGTGGGCCAATAGTAGCCCATTTGAAGGATGAGCTTGACGATGGCCATGCCATTGAAATATCCATCACACGTACCATCATGGGCTTGCGCAATCGCCCTTGATGCCTCTTAGGGCTCTAAGAAACGAAGGAGAACTCCATCGTAGCCTCGTCGATACAATATGTCTCCTATTAAGACATATTTGACCACTTTATTTTTAAATGTGTGCTTCGCAGCATGCAAAAATCCATTTGAGATTATACTAAGCTTTAGGAAGTCTTTAATTTGCGACATCCAATTTTGATAAATCTCAACTTCGACTGCTAAGATGACTTGCTCTCCCTATGTATTTACCTTTGCAAATGCAGACTCAAAAAAAACCTTGTGGTGAATGGTAGTACCACTCCCCATGGGACTTTGAGAGGTTAATGACCCCCAAGGTGCCTCTTCATCTTTGTAGAACCATTCAGCTTTTGGTTCTACACTGATCATGTTGATCGACTCTCTATTATCATAGGTTGCATGCTCTACTATTAGATGCGAGAGCATCTTGACATGGATGGTAGTGAAATAAGTAGAAGGATTGCAAATAAGCCATGGTATCTGTAAACCTATTTGACGATCAAGAGATTGCCTCAATGTCATACCATTCAAGTTTGGCCGAATATGCGTCAACTAGATCTTTATAGGCTTTCAGTATGGGACACCGACACTGAAAAGCCCCTTGACTTGATTTACTATGAGCAAGGAGTCCCCAAATATGTTCAATCTATTAATATTCATGGCGACGACTGTGTGGAGGCCCAGCAGTAGGGTTTCATACTCAACATTGTTGTTAGTGCACAAAAAATCCAACTTGAATGACAAGGGCATTGGAGCTCCTTGTGATGTGAAGAACACTATTTCGTCACCATCCCCTTGTTCGCACTTTGAATAATTGAAAAACATAGTCATATCAGTATTGTTCTTTGGCTCTTTGGGTTCGAGAGCTTTCGATATGATGAAGACTGCATTGTCCGAAAGCTCAATTGTTAGAGGCCTACTGTTTGACAGTGGCACCTTAGCTAATTGATCTGCTATGACCTGTCCCTTAATGGACTTCTAGATTATGAATTCTAGATCAAATTCCATCAATAGCATGATCCACTTTGCAGTACGCGTATTGTGATAAGTCTTACTCATCATGTACTACAAAGGATTTTGTTTGGATATAACATACATCGTATATAGTGTCACAATTTCTTTGTAGTGAACACTACTGCTAAACACAATTTTTCCACATTTACATACCCGAGCTCATAGCTCACCAAATTTTGACTAATATAATATATGGTCTGTTCTTTATCTTGCACGTTCTTTTGGGCCAACATGGTTCCTAGTGTAAAGTCAGTTGTCGATATATATAGTAGAAAATACACCTCTAGCCTTGGTGGAGCTAGCATTGGCGACGTCGCCAGGTATTGCTTTATCTCAGTGAAGGCTGCCTTGCAGTCCTCGTCCCAGTTGAATGGGACTCCCTTATATAGCAATTGATTCATGGGTTGAAATTTATCTGATAGTTGGGCGATAAATCGATTTATCGAGGCTACCTTGCACTAAAGGCTCCTTAATTCCTTAATATTGGTGGGAGGATGCATTTCCAAAATGACCTTGACCTTTGTTGGGTCTACTTCGATGCCTCTCTTGGAGATGATGAACCCTAGTAATTTTCCAAAAGTTATGTCAAATACGCACTTCTTAGGATTCAACTTGACATTGTGCTCTATTGGGAAATCGAAGACTTTCCTTAAGACCTCTGCATGCTCTTCTTGCAACAATGACTTTGCTAACAAGTCATCGATATAATATTAAATAATTTTGTGCATATAGTCATGAAAAATATATGTCATGGCCCGCTGATATGTGGCACCAGCATTTTTGAGGCTGAATGGCATGAATTTATAGAAAAATGTTTCCCATGGTGTTATAAATGCAGTTTTATGCTGGTCTTCGGGCTTAATCTGACCAGAAAAACCATCCATTAAGGAGAGCATTTTGTGACCTACAGTTGCATCTACGAGAGCATCAATATTGGGCAACGAAAATGAATCTTTGGGTGTTGCCTTGTTTAGGTCTCTAAAATCTATGCAAATATGGATTCTTCCATCGGGTTTTTCGATGGGTACCATATTGGACACCCATTCTAGATAATCGATGGAAATCACAAATTCCACATCCAACAACTTTTGTAGCTCATATTTCACCATTAATGTTACTATTGGGTGTATTTTCCTAAGCTTTTTCTTGATCGACTTCTTTGTCAGATCTAGCGAAATATTATGCTTAACCAATTTCGGGTCTAGACCTGGCATATCCTTGTATGACCAAGCAAACAAATTTGGTATCTCTTTCAATAGAGAGATGAGGGTGGCCTGCTCATATGGAGTGAGACTCTCTCCAAATTTAATCTTCTTCACACTGGAAGGATCGTTACTGATATCCACCTCAAAAGTTTCCTCTACTGACATATGCGATCCCTCCTCAAGTTGGTGAGGAGTAGTAATCAAATGGATGTCATTAGTCGAGTTTATTGGTTCCACATTGGAAGAATTTTTTGCATGATAAACATCATATCCATAGCCTGGTGCAAAATGGAAATATTGCAATATTTCTTCATTGGTGAATTAGTGCGATACCAGTCGATAGCATTTTTGTTAAGATACAAAGGTTTGGACATATTTGCTGGATTGCGGAGTGGAGTGGTCAAATAAATGGAGACCATGTTTATGGAATGGAATTGATCTCCAGGATCACATAGACTGACCTCTAAAAAATTTGCATAGTCCTCATACCCACAATCTGTCTCTAATGGCACAGGCACAAAGGGGTCTTCCCTATGAGGATTGCGAATAATCACATCCTCCCTATGCACTGTATGCAAAATATGATCATTTGGCTCATGGAGATACATGTAGGTCAGTGAAATGGGATTAACCAACCGATGGATTTGATCCAAGTTCAACCATATTGCTCTCAGATGCGGACCAAAATGTAGTTGTCGATAGACCTCATCAATGTCGATGGGTTGATGACGGTAACGCAAATAAGGAGGACCAAGGTAAGCCCTCTCTAACTCATCTTCTTCGTCACTATCATAATAGAATCCTTCATTCACCCCCACTCCTGGAGGGTACTCCTCCAAATGAGGCCCCATGAATATTACTTCTTGTATGCTATCGTCGCTATCTAAAAAATTTGGATAATTGTACCTCATGTACGATGCTATCAAGAAAAGTAGCTCGATCTCTTCCCCTGAATGATCAATTTTGGGAAGGATCACTTCGGTATCCTGTATAGACCCAATAGGAAATAGATGACATGTATATAAAGGCCTTACACAAGAACCTTCGACTTCATCCTTATATTCATCATCGTTTGAGGATTCTTCGTCTGTGTCATAACCTGGTCCACTCATATCGGAGGTGGACTCCGCTCTGTCTTCATTACCAAGATCTCCTAGCTCGATATTGCTTACAGTAATGGGGTCACACCCCTGCATGTCTGTGTCATCAACTGCATCATGGGTTTGGTGCCCCAGTTGATCTTTGGGGTTCATTTCTATCTCAATCTTCTCAAGGAGCCCTTCACGATGATATTCGAGTGGCTCAATGGTGATGACAGCTATCATAGGGTGATTTCTCCAAAATTTGGAAGGATCCGGATGATATGGATTAAAATCCACATCATCCGCCATACTGAGGTACAAACGACCTAGGGATGCTGTAAGCAAATCATCCTGCCATCGTATTTGTAATCCTAGATCAAATCTATTAGTGACTAACTAATAATGAGGTTCCAATGGAGTCCTCCATCCTTGTTCAAAGAGACCAAGGTCGTATCCATGCCAATGATATAGCTTGAAAATACGCATGGCATACTTTGGATTAGACAAATAACAAACATTTACCGTGAAAGGTTCCTCGTCATCTTCATCCATGGGCTCTCACATTGGAAGCTGGTCTAACCCTGCATAGATGAAGTTAATTTGGTTAGGTGGCTCCCCTAATGGAACCATCGATACAACCGGGTAACGATGAGTGAATGGTCTGCCCATCTCTTACGCAGTATTCAAAATTAGATCGGTCACATTTTGTACAATGTACTCATCTAATACGATATTAGCGAGATGTATCATCACTCATGGTGTGGATGACCCTATTGAAGATGCAGGCGAGGTAGGATGAGGTGCCTCCTCGGCTTTGTCTTGGGGTTCCTCAACTTCCATGGGAATGGGAACCTCCTCGACGATTGGCTCAAGCTCACACACTTTCTCCTTTTTGCCCATATTTGCCTTCAACTTCCTATCATCCCGATGCATGACTGATGCTGACGGTTTCAAGGAAGTGGCAATGGTATGCTCCGATATGTGTGACATATATGGCATTGGTTGAACATGCACTACCGATTTATCTCCTAGTTTCTTTATTGGTGACGACGGTCGAACATCCAGGTGCATTGATAGGAGTATGAAACCCCCAAGAAAATATGTTAGGTTCACAAATTTAAATGGCTCTTCGTTCAATGCCACTATGTGAACTAGTCCCTCATGAATATATTTCATGCACTGATGCAGTATCGAGGGGACACAATGCATTTCATGAATCCAAGGCCTACAGAGTAAAATGTTGTACTGCATGGCCCCTTATATCACATGACACATTACTGAAATGGTCTTCAGACCCACCTGCATAGGTAGGATAATTGTGTTGATAGTCAAACATAGTGTGTCGTTAAACGCTCTCAATGTAAATTTAGTTGGCACAATGTGTGATTTAGGTAGCTTCAAATGACTCAATGCCTTGGTCATTATTATGTTGATCGATGAGCCAATATCAATCAAGACCATTTTAAATGGTATGTGATTAACACAAGCAATTATGTGCAACGGTGGGTCGGCCATAGTTTTAGAAATCATCCTTATATCATGATCATAAAATTGGATCATTGGTTCCTGACACTACTGTACATGTACCACAAAATTAGTAAATTCCTGCACATCCTGGGCCTGTACTTCAATGGACCTCAAAATATCTATAAGAGTCTCCCTATGCCTTGGGGAATGCTATATTAATTCATATATCAACAACTTTGTAGGAGTTATCTGTAGGTTTTGGACCAACTTGCTCCTTGTTGGTGGGCCTGGAATATTCTGTGTCAGCCATTGATTCGGTGTGGCTTGTATTTGAATGGGAGAACGAGGTTGATTCTGTTGTTCGTATCTCCCATGCCTAGTGAAAAAATTGACCATACCTATGAACTCCTGGGTAGGTGGTTTGACTTGCAATTGGTTAACTTGACCAACGTTATTTCGAGGCACCTCATGATTTGGCAAGAGGTTTTTGTAAATCCCCATATTCTAATTATCGGGTGCCTATGGGTTGTGCGGCACTACAAGCTCACCTTTGTCAATCATATTTTGCACCATGTGTTTGAAAGACCAACACACCTCGATGTCATGATCTTTTGTTCAATGAAAAATACAAAATAGATCCTCTTAGAATCCCTTTTGTTTGGGTTTATTGGGGTCTATCATCTTGACTTCGGGTAATATAATTGCCTTGGACTCGCATAATTAATGGAAAATCGACGTCAGCATCAATGGTGTGAATTGGCGAGGCAGGCGTTGATCTTTGTTCTTGCCCTTATAATTGTTGTTGTGCTTGTCATATTGTGCAGGAGGAGGTTGGGCTTGATAATTTTGTTTCTGTTGCCCCTTGTCCTCCCGTTGGAGATTCAGTACCACTTGATTCACATGGGCCTGCTTGCCCTATTATTTTGTGGCACTCTTATTTTTTCCCTCTCTCCTATTTTTGAGCTTCAAGTTGCCTTCCTGTAACTTGATGTCCTCAATCACCTTAGCTTGTGCCAAAGCCTCTTCGAATGTAGAATATTGTTGCAAGCTGCAACAATAGCGAGATGTTCTTGGCACAACTCTTTGTAAACATTTGGGTTAACTCTATGGTAGGAATAGGGAATGGCAACTTTGCCATTAGTCTCCTCTATCTCTTTTTGTATTGCTCTATTGGCTCGTCATCGTGCTGAGCTAGCACAACAAGATCAAAAATATTGACCTATTTCTTGAAGCCAAAGGAATAGCATTCAAGAAAGACATCAGCTAATTGCTTGAAACTAGTTATGCTATGTTTCTTTAGCTGATTGAACCACTCTTGGGCCGGCCTTGAAAGTGTCGTGATGAACGTATGTAACAACAATGCATCATTACTTACTATCTAAAAACAAGCATCCCAAAATCTTGTGACATGTTCTTGTGCATCTTCATCACCCTCAAACTTGTCCAACCTGGGCATATCAAAATGCTCCAGGTAAGCCAAAGTACGTATCGAAGGATCCAAAGTCTCATTGTGTATTTTCCTTAAATTCAACTTTTGAATAGTCGTGCCTTGTATTTCGATGGCTTTGACCTTCTCGGCTAAGGCCTTATAGGCCTCTGAGGATAGAAAGTCCTCCTACCTAAGTTTACATGGAGGTGGCTTAGGAGGTATTGTATTCCTTGGATGAGATGGAGGTCATTGCTCTTCCTCCTCTTCAGCTCAGGAGCTCTCAAGATATTCTTGCTCGTATCCATCTCCCACTACTTCTTCATGCTATATCTGCCTTTGATTATCGAGTGGCAGTGGTCGCTCCCTCTATTTGACACTAGCATGAGTATGAGCATCTCTATGCTCTTGATGCATATCAGATTTAGATAAAGCCTTCATATATACATGCTCTCTATGCTCATCTTGAGGATATAGGCCAGCCCTAGCTAACCTATCCTCCTGCTCTACGCGCTCCTTCTAAGCAAGGATACACTCTTTACGCATGCGCTACTCATATAACCGCTGTCTAAGGAGCCTCTACGCTTGAAGATTTTCATCTTTAATATGCTACCTATCTAGGCGAGAATCCTCCAATTGATCTTTAAGGAGTTTCCATTTTTGCTCTGATGCCAGTCGATGTGATCTATCGATCTGGTTGGCCGTGGGAGACCTCTGGTATCCCTACTCTGTACGAGTGAAATTATGAGTTCTACACCCATCGAAATGATATGCTACGCCTTTGCCTCTATCTATGAAGATGACATTGGCATCCTAATATACCCTATACTGTGAACCACCATGCGCATATAGTGGGTGTGTGACATGAGGATGCTTAGAAGCCTCCCCATGTTCTCTAGTAGTGCGGATGACACTCATGCTATGCTCACTCGAGGCTTAAGTGGGTGGAGTGGAAGGCTTGCAGCCTAGCTACTCTAAAACACTACCTAGACCCTCTAGCTACCTAGACTGCCATCGATCATATGGCAGTGTGCCATTATCTCCCATCTTTGATATATCAATGGTGATCTTGCATGGTGGACCATGCATGGGAGTATCGTTAGACCTATGCTCGGTAGCGAGCCTATCTATCTGCCTCTGAATAGGTGGGTCTCTAGTCCTTCTATACTTAGAAGGTGGAGCCATAGATCCTCCAGTGGATTTAGTACATAGGGGCACCAACCTGGTCCTCTACACAACAAACTCTTCGGTCGATGCCATGGACGCGCATGCATTGCGGTCTTGATAATGGCTCTCAAGTGGAACACCCCCAAGCTGGAAGTTTTCTTGTTCTATCCTATGCCTAGAGGAGTATACTGAAGCTCCTCTATCTAGGGTTTGCTCTACTGGCTCCCCTCGTGTCGAGTTATCTCCTCTAATGCTAGCCAAATGACATTCGGTTCGCTCATGTGGTTGAGGAATTAACACGTATTATTGTGATTTGGTTAGGGGTTGGTCATCAGCATTGGCTTTGGAACTTTTTCGACCACCCCGTGTATCTGCCATTGTGTACTTAGCATCTAAATGTATTATTATTAAGCAAACAAGGTATACAATAATTATTATCTCATTTTAAATTTTAAAAGTGAATCCTAAACTGTTTGATGTGTTTTCAATATTTGTTGTATCAGTGTAGAAAATCTTGTCATGTTTTGCAAAACTTATTGGATTTTATTCTTAGTTTAATTGATTTCACATGTACACTCACAACTCGACAACTTGGCTATGAACTCCAAGTCGCATAAATCCCCATGTGTGGTAATGAAGCCCAGACCCAGACAAGGAGCACAGGCCCTCCCAAATCGTCACCCATTTTTTCCTAGTCAATGTTATACCCTCCGAAGAGAATACATGTAAATTTTCTAGGGTACGAAAGGTTCTTGGATTTGGTATTGGTCTATATATCAAGGGTTCATAGGATTTGGGCCAACGGATGGAAGTTATGCCCATTGTCATTGAACCCTACTAGTGGTTGGATGTCAAGCCCAACTCACTAGCATTTAAGTGCCAAGTGGTGTGTGTGGTTCCTTTTAATGTACATAAAATAAATGCATCATATAGCATACATGCTCATTTTCTAAATGCTTGTGAATGAAAGAACATTTTAGATTCAGAAAATGCAAGCTATTCTAGATGCTCTTTAAGACTATGCATGTTATGATGCTAAATGGCCACTAATTGGGCCTCACACATGCAAACCATCCACACATTTCTATCAAGCATGCTATAGCCTAGGGTGGACTGCAATTAGAGGTCTGCTATTCCCAACAACACCTTTCTATTGGAAGAAAAATATGAAAGCAAACTAGGATGATTGATTTACCATTTTCTTAGTTATTTTCCTAATTTGCATTCGAATTAAACTTACTATGAAAACACAGAGAGAAGAAAAGTAAAGAGGTTTGAAAATAGGACCTACCTTAGGTCCTGCATTGGCTAATATTCTAACTCTAACTTTCTGTGTTGTCAAGAGGAGACCGCAGGTCTGATCTGCGGTTCTAACTATAAATCGTGCTTTGTACCTATAGTTCAGTTGTTGGCCCATAATTGATAGATGTGGTCTATAATTGCAAGTGCAAAAACAAGTAAAACACAGTCAAGTCCTATAAATATGGGGTTCCACCATGATCGCCTTCTATAACCACCAAAAAGGCTCACACCGAGGCATCCTATTGCAATAAATGATAAAAGCATAACCTACATACAAGAACGAGAAATTGACAACAAATGAATCAAGAAGAAATACACTTTATTCCATTATATTCGAAGTCAAAATCAAATTACAGGTACATCCCTCTTAGGGATAATCACTTTGATACAATATTACAATAGGAGTGTGTAATTGTTTCCCTCTCAAGGGTAGGTGTGATTTCTAGGTGCCTTTCAGGATGACACGAACTGATCTAGGGTGAAGGTGCCCTCTTCTTCGTTATGGGGAAGGAACTTGATAGTTGGTTCTCCTTTGAAACTGTTCCCTGCGGTCAAGAAACAACACAAGAATGTCAAAAATATAGGCAACCTCATGATGAGGCCCTTTTAGGAAAATTACATGATGACACCATTAAACATGCATAACCAAGAAAACATGAAAATTGCTTCTAATCTATGCAAATCAAATCAAGATTCATATAATAGCGTAAAGATAAGTAGCAGCTACACTATGCATGGATTAAATATGTAAAACAAGGAATAAAAGTGCATAAAGAACCCATTTATGTCCTAGTTGAAGCATAAACATAAAGAAGCTAATCTAACCTAATTCTACGATTGTAATTCTGCTAAAATGTATTTAAACCATGAAAATAGCTAATCTAAACTAATTAACCAGACAAAAATGAAAAGAGGAAGGTGGTGATACCTCAACTGCAAACCGCAGCTCTAGTGAGCGGTCTGCACTATAAACCATGGCTGAAAGTCATGTTTAGCACTCTGATAGGCTTACCCTCAATTCCAAGGGCAGTGGGCTTAACCTCCTTGTCCAATTGATGTTCAAGGGTTGCCTTCGGTGTCCTTCTGACAGGTTTGGTGGTTGAATCACTATGATGGGTCTTCGTTTGCCCAGATTCATGTTTCTTGGTTCTTCTAGGCTCCTAGAACTTCCATGGCAAATTGATCTTTGGGTGAATAGCAAAGTGGCCTTCTCAAATGCACGAATTCAATATGCAATTCGATAGGGCTTCGCTTCTCACTTGATCAATTAAATATCTATCAATAATTCATTAGTGCTTCGTTATACAAATCATATATATCTTCTCCCCATTTGGAGGGGGTATTTATAGGATGCCCTAGGACTAGGGGTGGCTTCCTGGAGAAGCCAAGATCAAGAAGAGGTGGTTAGGACAGTTGGAATGGAAGCCTCTAGAATCTTCCGTCCATTAACCACATTCTTCTAGATCAAATGGTTGTTCCAACTAATTTGGTTTGGATTGAAGGTCAACTGAACTTCAGTTAAAACCGCAGGTCACAGCTGTGGTCTAGATTGTAAACTGCAAGTCTCAGCCACAGTTCAGCTATAAATCGTAGTTCTGGGCTGCAGTTCAGACTGATTAGGCCAAGGAGCCCAAATTGAGTTTTTAGAACCACTACTCTATCTTGTAATCTGTCCAAGATCTTCCATATGGTCTTGTAGCATGTTCATATGAGTAGTCGCCCTCGACATGACCCATTTTAGGTGTCTACAATATTAATAATTAATTAAAAAATAATTATTGGATAGTTAAAATTTGATTATTTTAAATTTTATGGATGGATACTAAATTTAAGATTATATTATTTTAAAATTATTATTAATGTTATATAGTAGGATTATTCATCACAATGTGGGGATTTGAATTTAGGTTGCACTCATAATTTTTTTTCAATTTTCACTGCTCCATATTACCTTGAATAGAACTTCAGTTTCCAATGTAAAACTCTTTGCTCCCTATTATTTATTTCAAAATTATTAGATTTGATCTTCACATTTTGATGTATATTAAATTAATAATTTTCAAATAATGATATGAGATATGTTAGTCTTACAATGGCACTGAGAGGGGGGGTGAATCAGTGCAGCTATTTAAAACTTAAAACTTTAACACTTAAAGCCAAAACAAATGAATGCTTAAAACCAAAAATAGCAAGTACCACAAGAGAGCATCACATAACACAAGATGTAACGAGGTTCACCAGTTTTGGCTACTCCTCAAACATAGACTGCTTGGACACCCATCCAAATCCAGCCATTGCAAAGCACCAACTTTACAATCAATTTACCGAGATCTACTGGAAGGAGCACCAACCCCTAATTTACCAGCACCAACTGGAAGGAGCACCAACCCCTGATTCCAAGCACCTACTTGGATTTCTATTTTAAATCTTGTTTGACATAAAAATGCCTTCTTTGTTATAAGACCCTCACTAGGCTAGCTTAAATCAAATCAATCTCATGGAAGCATACACTCTTTTATAGTTCTACCTACTGCACACTTACAGTCCTTTCATATGGCTTTCTATTGTAGCTCTCATAGCTCTGTACTTCTTACAGCATTCTTCTAGCCCATAGCACTGTCCTACTCTTTACAACACTCTTTATCTCACTGCTCTTATCTCTGCAGTACTATGTCTCACCTCGACTCTCTTTTTTTTCTTCTATCTCTACCCACGCAATGCTAAACCTAATGGATCACTTTTATCGCTTTATGGCTTACTGCACTCTGATAGCCTTCTCTGCGTGCTTACGGCTCTGACAGCCTTCTCTACGTATTTTGATTTTGACAGCATTATCAGCTTATTTCGGCTTTGATAGCCTTATCTGCTCATTAGCGGCTCTTCTTTCTGCAGCACATTTATTAATTTTGAGCAACACTTTACTTCTGCACGCAACTGTCATTTTAAACAATATTTTCCATCTCAAAACCCTAGTCTTTTGTAACTGCCATTAACCTGCATGTAGCCTATTAATAGCCACTCTTGTAAGTAACTCTTTTCTTACGCAATATTCTTACACACAACCTATTAATGGATTTGTCTCTTTAGGTGGGATTCTCGGTATGGCCACCGCTCTAATAGTTTCATAGCGTCACGACCCTGTAACAGCCGTTCTATCATTAAAGCACTATTCTAATTTTAGTTGCATAACTTTAATCTGTAACTGCCCCCTGTAATTGCAGTTTTGACTCCAGTTAACTCTTTTTTATTTTTTCTTGCATGACTTTCTTTGCAACACCCCCTGCAACTGCAGTTCTGACTCCAGTTAACTTTTCTTTATTTTTTTTTGCATGATTTTCTTTGCAACACCCCCTGCAACTGTAGTTTTGAATCCAGTTAACTTTACTTCGACTGGGTTCTTCTTCTTCCAACACGCTAATGTGACCTATCGTGAAATCACGACAATTTTTGCCCCTTTGAATTTTCTTGGTTTTCGACTGCAAAAACAAGTCATGTCGCGAAATCGTGACACTTTCACCTTCTTGCTTCATTTAGCCCAAAACTGATGCTTTCGCCTTGAACTCTTCTCTTGCTTGCCCGCAAAATGAAACATGTCACGAAATCATGACACTTCTTGCCTCTTCTTGCAATAGAGAAACCATGACATGTCACAAAATCGTGATACCTTTTACACTTCTCTTTCCATGCCCAAAAACATGACATGTCCGAAATCGTGACACTTATCTCGTCATACATTCTTCTCCCCTTTAACATGTCACAAAATCGTGACATCTTTATCTCTCTCCTCTTTCCTTCGCTTTCGCCTGCAAAAATGGAACATGTCGTGAAATCGTGACATATTTATCTCTCTCCTCTTTCCTTTGCTTTCACCCGCAAAAATGGAACATGTCGCGATATCGTGACATCTTTTTCTCTCTCCTCTTTCCTTCGCTAGAAATGAAATATGTCACAAAATCGTGACATCTTTTTCTCTCTCCACTTTCCTTCGCTTTCGCCCGCAAAAATGAAACATGTCATGAAATCGTGACATCTTTTTCTCTCTCCTCTTTCCTTCGCTTTGGACCACGAAAACTCGACATGTCGCAAAATCGCGACATCTTTTTTCCTTAGCGCTTTTTCTTCTCATCGGATCATGAAAACCCGACATGTCGCGATATCACGACACTTTTTCTCCTTAGCGCTTCCTTTTGCAAATTGTCACGAAATCGTGACACTTTTCCTTGCAAGCTCTTTCTCTCGAACCTGTCGTGAAATCGCAACACTTTTTCGTCCGTACCATCCTTCTTGCAAATTGTCATGAAATCGCGACCCTTTTCCTTGCAAGCTCTTTCTCTCAAACTTGTCATAAAATCACGACAGTTTTCTTTGCTTGTGCCTTCTTTCCAAACATGTCGCGAAATCACGATAGTTTTCCCTGCATGCGCTGCTTCTTCAAACATGTCGTGAAATCATGATAGTTTTCCCACTTGGCTTTTTCTCTTCCAACATGTCGTGAAATCACGATAATTTTGCTAGTATTTTCTCTCTCTTATAACATGTCATGATATCACAGCTTTCTTTCTTCTAATGTCGCGATATCGCTTTTCCAACATTTCTCTCTCTCCTATATGTCACAAACGAAAAAACATGTCGCGATATCGCGCACTTTTCTTACTTGTATTTTTCTTTGATTTTTTGAATTTGGGCCACTTTTGTCTTCTTGGGAATTCCTACATGTTCGCGACCTCGAACTCCTTCCTTCATCCGATCTATCTATTGACCTCTTCCATTGCATCAACCGATTCTTTATCTGTTGACAATAATGACACTACTTTGGCTGCACCTTACTCATCAATCAACTCCTCGTCCATCACCTTGATCATCAATCAACTCCAATCCATTGCATCACATGATCGTGTTGACAACAATGACAATACTTTGGTTGCACCTTGCTCATCAATCTCCCCTTTGGAATTGTCCCATGCAATTACTTTTAATTCTTCTCCCCATTTGACAATAATAAATTACAAATCCCTCCAGTCCATGCACATACTCAGAAAAAATTATTATAGTTAGCAAAAGCATAAATATGCACATGAAAAACAAATGCATAGATGCTCCCCAGTCCAAGACCACTTCTTCTCTTTCGAGCCTCAACCCTCGCCATAGGCTCACTAAGAACCCCCTAACAAGCTCACTAGAACTTGTCCAGATCACAAGTCCACACTAGAACTTTCAATTCCCAAGTTCATCAAGATAAAACTTGCTTAGCATGAACCCACAAAGAGAATTGTTAGAGACCCAATGTGATTCATCAACCTCATAGAGCATAAAGAGAATTGTTAGAGACTCAATATGTTCTATACTTAACTCCCAATCTCAATCTCATCTCAATCTCAATCTCACAAGACTAAGATAGATACAGTATGCTTTTCTCAAGAACATGAAACACAACCCAACACTTGCCAACCATGCAATAACTCATATAACAATGAGACTTAGGTTCTTTCCACAACCAATATCTTTTCTCAACCAATTAGCGCTTTAATAACAATGCTTATAGACAAGGTTTAACCAACATTATTCAACTCAAGATTAACCTTGAAGCATTCAACCATTCACTATATGAAAAGGAAACTAGTAGACATCCTTTTCCTTCCAAAGGTATTTGAACAAAACTTCCACCAACATAAATCACCAATGCAGAGAATAACTTGCTCAAATCAATCTCAATGGAGTAAGCCCAAAACATGTATCAAGTAAAGCATTAACTTGATCAAAACAACCTCTATGAAAGCAACTCAACTATTCATCACCAGGATGGAAATCATCTGGATGCACCTTATAAACCTCTTCTTCAGTCTTCCCATTCAACATGTTGGTTTCACATCTTTCAACAAAAATTGACAAGTGACTCACACTTGTACCAAATCTGCAATTTTATAGCCAACTCTATGCAATCATCAAAACCTGTACTGCAACACAACCAGATTCCTTTTTATATTTAAAACATGATCTGAGTTTTCTCCGAAACTCAAGACACAGCTTTACTTATAACTATGCAAATCAGGGGAAGACATTTTGACAAACACTTTATGGCCAACCATAGAGCCCCTTACTCAACCTCAACTTCTTAACCTCGGTTGATATTTTATCAACGCTTTAAACCGAACCGTCTCGAGAATTAAATAATATTTACCAAGGCGACATGAAAGATCACTTACCCAAAAAACAAAATACGCCGAAAAACAAGTATAAGCAGCTAGGGCAAACACGCATTCTTTCATTAAACCAAAAAATATGAACTGTTATGATCCAAAGCTATGAACAGTGGTGGAAGAATTATCAATAGTACATCAGTGACATATCTCAAAACTACCAATGGTGACAGCTCTTCAAATTAATCAGCACACTTCACGGCACCTCCAAAAACAACTACATGAACCGGCAAAAACACCACAAAAAAAAAAAAAAAAACACCTGCCTAACCTTTCATCCTCTCGGAAAACGGGCCAAATACATAGGAGCATTAAAATAAAACATTTTAAGATTGCTCCCCCTAAGGATGTGCCCCACCGGAGCTTCTTAATGCAGTAGAGGAGTAATCTCCTTTTGTCCAAGGAGACACGAATTCCTTTCTTCTATATTTCTCCAGACTTTCCTGAACTTGGGCTTGAGTTTTTCAACAACATCCCTAGTTTGCTCCTTTTCGTGAACTTGAACATTTCTCTTGCGAGGTTGTTTCTTGTGCATTCTTGATGGATGATTATTTTATTTTCTTTTATGCACATGATATGTTCCTTGTCTATGTTGCCCTCTTTGTGTTTGATGAAATCTAGGTTTTTGACTTAGATTAGATACAAAAGAGCTTGGATAGAACCTTGCTATGTGCCCTTGATCGTTGCATTTAAAACATTGCACATGTTTTATTCCTTGTTTGTATTGCATTCTGTGTGTATGAAGAAATCTATGGTCTTGCCTTAGATTGGATGCATAAGTGCTTGGACAAAACCTTGCTATGTGCCCATGGCCATTACATTTAAAACATTGCACAGGGTGTTCACTCAGAAAAGCAAATGTATTTTTATCAGCATAACTCTTTGATCTATTGTTCAGTCCATAATAAATTGCCTTATGACCAAAGTGGTTGCATTTAGAACAATAGCCATTAAAAGCATTATTATTAAAAGAGTGAGAGTGAGAGAACCTCTTTTGCTATGGTTGCTTTGCTGTAGATCTTCTTTGATATTTTCTTCCTTTTGAGGATTCAGCTTCAGACTTTTCTTGCTTCAATCCTTCAACCGTGGACTTCTTCTTTTCTGTAGATTTGGAAGATGAAGGTTGTTCATCTTCATATCCAAGACCAAACTTAGCCGTGGAGCTTCTTTGCTGATTTATCATTGTATCTAGCAACTCTTGCTCTTCTCAAATTTGAGATTTATATTGGCCTCTTTTAGTTGTTTCTTCAATGAAACAATCTCTTCTTCTTGTTGACAGCATACAATCTCTTTCTCATTGATTTGAGACTTGAGAATATCTTCAATCCTTTTGTCTTGTTCTACTTGCCTTTAGATCAACAATAACTTTGTTAGATTCCTCTTCACTTGTGCTGCATACATCATCCTTATCATCTAGGTGTGTCTTCAAGGCTTCTTCTGATTTGTTGGCATTTTGAACTTGTAAGAAAAGATCTTCAATCTCATCCCCATATTCTTCTAAATTCTTGGACATTCTTTTGTTCTTTTTCTTTTCTATACTCAACTCTTCAAGTGTAGATATCAACTCTCCTTCAAGATCTACTTCAGCCTCAAGATTTTCATCACAAACTTCAGGATTCACTTCTTCTACCTTTTCTGGTTCAAATTTCTCTTCTACAAAAACTGAAATTGACTGGGATGCCTTTTTGGAGGAGGATCTATTCTTCTTAGCCATTGTGTACTAATCCAAGATCAACCCTGACTAATTTAGCCAAAACTGGGAACTTGGCTCTGATACTAATTGTTAGTCTTACAATGGCACTAAGAGGGGGGGGTGAATTAGTGCAACTATTTAAAACTTAAAAATTTAACACTTAAAGCCAAAACAAATGAATGCTTAAAACCAGAAACAACAAGTACCACAAGAGAGCATCACATAACACAAGATGTAACGAAGTTCACTAGTTCTGGCTACTCATCAAACATAGACTGCTTGGACACCCATCCAAATCCAGCCATTGTAAAGCACCAAATTTACAATCAATTTACCATCATCTACTGGAAGGAGCACCAACCCCTAATTTACCAGCACCAACTGGAAGGAGCACCAACCCCTGATTCCAAGCACCTACATGGATTTCTATTTTAAATTTTGTTTGACATAAAAATGCCTTCTATGTTATAAGACCCTCACTGGTCTAGCTTAACTCAAATCAATCTCATGGAAGCATACACTCTTTTATAGTTCTACCTACTGCACACTTACAGCCCTTTCATATGGCTTGCTCTTGTAGCTCTCACAGCTTTGTACTTCTTACAGCATTCTTCTAGCCCACAACACTGTCCTACTCTTTATAGCACTCTTTATCTCACTGCTCTTATCTCTACAGTACTATGTCTCACCTCGGCTCTTTTTTTTTTTCTTCTATCTCTACCCATGCAGTGCTAAACCTAACGGATCACTTTTATCGCTTTATGGCTTACTGCGCTCTGACAGCCTTCTTTACGCACTTACGGCTCTAACAACCTTCTCTACGTATTTCGACTCTGATAGCCTTATCAGCTTATTTCGGCTCTGACAGCCTTATCTGCTCATTAGCGACTCTTCTTTCTGCAACACATTTATCAATTTTGAGTAGCACTTTACTTCTGCACGCAACTATCATTTTAAACAATATTTTCCATCTCGAAACCCTAGTCTTCTGTAATTGCCATTAACCTGCATGTAGCCTATTAATAGCCACTCCTGTAAGTAACTCCTTTCTTATGCAATATTCTTACACGCAACCTATTAATGGATTTTTCTCTTTAAGTGGAATTCTCAGTATGGCCACCACTCTGACAGTTTCATAGCGTCATGACCCTGTAAAAACTATTCTGTCATTAAAACACTGTTCTAATTTTAGCTGCATAACTTTAATCTGTAACTGCCCCCTATAACTGCAGTTCTGACTCTAGTTAACTCTTCTTTATTTTTTCTTGCATGACTTTCTTTGCAACACCCCCTGCAACTGCAGTTCTGACTCAAGTTAACTTTTCTTTATTTTTTCTTGCATGACTTTCTTTACAACACCCCCTGCAACTACAGTTCTGACTCCAGTTAACTTTACTTTGGCTGGGTTCTTCTTCTTCCAACATGCCAATGCGACCTATCGTGAAATCGTGACAATTTTTGCCCCTTTGACTTTTCTTGGCGTTTGATCGCGAAAACAAGACATGTCGCAAAATCGAGACACTTTCACCTTCTTGCTTCATTATTCGGCTTGCACCCACGAAAACACAACCTGTTGCGAAATCACGACGCTTTCGCTGCCTTGAACTCTTCTTTGTCGCTTACCCGCGAAAACAAAACATGTCATGAAATCGTGACACTTTCGCTTCCTTGCACTCTTCTTTGCTTGCACTAGCGAAACCATGACATGTCGCGAAATCGTGACACCTTTCACTGCCATACACTTCTCTTTGCATGCACCAACGAAAACATGACATGTCACGAAATCACGACACTTCTCGTTGTCATACATTCTTCTCCACATGCCTCAGCGAAATCAGAATATGTCGTGAAATTGTGATATCTTTATCTCTCTCCTCTTTCCTTCGCTTTTGCTCGTGAAAATGGAACATGTCATGAAATTGTGACATCTTTATCTCTCTCCTCTTTCCTTCGCTTTCGCCCGTGAAAATGGAACATGTCACGATATCGAGACATATTTTTCTCTCTCCTCTTTCCTTTGCTTTCACCCACGAAAATGAAACATGTCACGAAATCGTGACATCTATTTCTCTCTCCACTTTCCTTTGCTTTTGCCCGTGAAAATGAAACATGTCACGAAATCGTGACATCTTTTTCTCTCTCCTCTTTCCTTCGCTTTGGACTGCGAAAACTCGACATGTCACGAAATCGTGACATCTTTTTTCCTTAGCGCTTTTTCTTCTCATCGAATCGTGAAAACCCGACATGTCGCGATATCGTGACACTTTTTCTCCTTAGCGCTTCCTCTTGCAAATTGTCACAAAATTACGACACTTTTCCTTGCAATCTCTTTCTCTCGAACCTGTCGTGAAATCACGACACTTTTTTATCCGTACCATCCTTCTTGCAAATTGTCACGAAATCGCGACCCTTTTCCTTGCAAGCTCTTTCTCTCAAACCTATCGTGAAATCGTGATAGTTTTCTTTGCTTGCGCCTTCTTTCCAAACATGTCACGAAATCATGACAGTTTTCCCTGCATGCACTTCTTCTTCAAACATTTCGTGAAATCGCGACAGTTTTCACACTTGGCTTTTTCTCTCTAACATGTCGCAAAATCATGACAGTTTTGCTAGTATTTTCTCTCTCTTCTAACATGTCGCGATATCACGACAGTTTCTTTTCCATCTTCTCAGCATGTCACAATATCACGACAACTTTTCCAACATTTTCTCTCTCCTTCGATATATCACAAAATCGCAACAAAAAACATGTCACGATATCGTGACAGTTTTCTTACTTGTCTTTTTCTTTGATTTTATGAATCTGGGCCACTTCTGTCTTCTTTGGAATTCACTGTACATGTTCAGACTGACCTTTGAACTCCTTTTCACTTCATCAACTAATCTATCTATTGACTTCTGCACTCCTGTCCATTGCATCAACCGATTCTCTATCTGTGTTGACAACAATGACAATACTTTGGCTGCACCTTACTCATCACCTTGCTCATCAATCAACTCCAATCCATTGCATCAACTGATCAACCTGATTGTGTTGACAACAATGACAATACTTTGGTTGCACCTTGCTCATCAAGATATATGTAATTTTTGTAGTAATATTTTTTATTGTTAATTATAATTATGGTTATTAAATTTTTTTAAAACTTCCATGTACGCAATATATGGTTTTATCAAATGTGCATTGATTTTATGTGTTATACATTTTTATGAGTGTAAAAATAGACATAATACATAAATAAACAAACAAAAAAAGTACAATGTAAGAATAATGCATGTGCATATACTACACATAGAGCATGTATTATTCACAACCTAATTATCTAGGTTACATAATGGTAACTACCTAATTAACACCAAACAACATGTTTATATGAAAGTAGTAAATAACTTACTAACATTACAATACATTTAATACAAACACATTGTTACATAAACACATGACAATACTACATAAAAACTCTTATTTACATGTAAGACCAACAAGTGGCACATGCATTTGTATACACGTGCTCATACACTCATGTGTTTATGCAAACATAAACTCATGAAAATGTGGCATTCATGTGTCAATACATATGCCTATGTTTATCCCCTCTTCTAGATTTTGTTAGTGTCTTTATTGGTGAACCAACTACACACAAAGACAAAAATACTAAACATGCTATTATAATCTCTTATTTTCTTATTTTATCTCTTTATGTTCCACATGTTTTTTACTATTGGATGCATTGTAGATTAATGCTAGAAAAACATTGTTCTCTCATTGCTTGCTCCTTTCCATACACTACTATAGATGTATTTAGATATCATGAATTATGTACAAATAATAGAAAATTTTTTACTCCACTTCATGCAATTGGTCAACTTCAGTCAAAGGGTGATATGCATGAATGTTGGTGCAGTTATGGTAGACAACATGTATGGATAACAATGTACCAAAGAAAAACAACTTGTATGCATTGAGGGCAAAGAATGTGAATGATGCATCAACAATATACTATATGAACATACGATGATGCACCAACGATGGATGACATGCATGAATGATGGCACATAGATAATGGATGACCTATACACATTGATGAAAGACTATGTGCATGAGCTGCATTTACTAACAATAGAACATTGATGGTATATAAAACACATATACAATGATTACACGGATCATATATAGTGTTCATGAATGGTGGTGCATCATTGTAAAATATTATTCACATAGAGTAATGCATTGACAACTTATAACATGTTTGAATGATAGTGCATTGATAGTAGATGACTTGTATACAATAATAATGGACTATGTGTATGGAGGGTGGTGCACTAATGATAAACGACTTACATGCATGATAGTGCACAAATGATAGATTTAGTACATGTATGATGTTTCATGAATAGTAAATGAAGTGCAAAAACCATTGTACACCTACAAAATATGATATGCAATATTTATGAATGACAATTTACATGCATAGATGATAGTGCTAAAAAATTATTGTTATATTGAGATTAGAATTAAAGTTAGAGCACCAATTAGAAATAACTTAGGGAGGTGTGTATAAATTAACAATTTATTATCAAATAAGTTTATAAAAATAGATAAGTTCTTAAAAAAAGCTAAAGGAATTCGTTCATTGGTACATGGATATCAATTGGAAGTAACACTTTGTATTCATTTAGTACATCAATAACAAATGATGTGCAAGCACTGATAATAAACATGTATGGTAGATGACATGCATAGTGCACAAATAATGGTCAACATGCATAAATAAAACTACATGAACAATGGATGATGGGCATGCATCAAAGATAGACTATCGAATGACAAAAGGTGTTCATCCATTGATGAAAAAGGACTTGTAGGTACTAACGATGGTTGTGTATAATATATACTATGAATAGTGCATAAATATTAATGTGTACAAATGAGTGTATCAATGATGAATAATGTATACATTGATAACAAATATAGTGTATGGTAGATGATGTTCACGGTGTATGAAGGATGGTCGATTTGCACAAATGATGGATGATGTGATGCACCAATGGAGAACTTAAACAATAATGAGTTGCAATGAATGTAAGCACAAAGATCCCACAATTAACATGGTAAAATAGTGGTGTTGTTCAAATTTACTCTTTGTAGGCTTTGACAGATTGCTCCATGTTTGGTGTGAACTAGGGCTCAAATGATGTCCTTTTCACCTTGGATAGTACCCACCCTATGTTAAATGACACCTCCTCTATACTGGACAATACTTTATTTATATTAGATGACAAACAATTGAAATTAGATGGTAATTATCTTGCATTGGATGACACTCGTTGTATAAAACAATAATCACTTTTGTTTGGACTAGAATCTCCTTGCATTAAGTGACACCCTATTTGTGTCTACTGGTAATAACTTTGTATCATATGTATGTCTAATGATAATTACTTTACATAAAATGTTAATCAATTTATGTTGAATAATATCTTGTTTTCATCATATGATAATCACTTTGTGTTGCATAGAAATCTCCATGCATTAGGTGATACCCTCTTTGCATCAAGCTATAATCATTTCACATTAAATGACAACTATTTTACATAATATAATAATCACTCTATGTCAAACCTCAAACTTTTTGTTATAAAAAATATCCTTCTTATAAGATGACAATATCCTTGCATTGGATAATAGTCTTCTTGCAAATCATGATGATTGTTTTGTTTTTAGTAGTAGCATATTAATATTTATCCATAAAATTAAGCTCAGATAATAATGCTCACTTGTTTTTACTCCTTTACTTGCATTATAATGGAAAGAAAGAACCCTTGCATAGCATTCATCCTCTATGAAGCAATCCTCACTCTTTTTAAAATGACATTCACACTATTTTAGATCAAGAAATTAAAGAGCCTTTATAAACAATTAATGTGCCCATCAAAATACCAGGGGTGGGTTTGACTCTTCCATTACACCAAAGTAAATAAAGATAGTTCCAAAGCAAGTTGGGCAACTTGTAGGACCAAATTTCCTATTCTTTATATATATATTTTTTTTGCAACAAATTCATTTACATAGCTATGTATATATATCTTGTCATGGTTTGAATCTAGATTTCTTAAAAGAGAACCCAAAAGTTTAATCACTAAGCTATCCCACAAAGATCCAAAGATGAATATTATTTGTATGAAAGCCACCATTAAAGAACAATTGATTTAAAAAAAAAAAAAAATTGACAGGTAGAGGTGAGGTCTTTTATCATCTTGAATAGTATATGAATATTTATTTCTTATAGGGATTGCTTGAGTGATAAAAGTTAATAAAGTAAACTAAAGTGTAAGATTCATTGAATTGTAATATATTATAATAAATTGTATAGATATTTTCCTTAGTAGATATCAAATTTAAAGTTGCAAATATTCTTTCTAATATATCTTTGTCCTTGTACTAGCAAGATGTGCTTAAATTATAGTGTTTGCATCATTGAATAGACAATGTAGTTTCTAATACAAAAACCTCTTTTAAAAAAAGTATTAATGTATTTTAAAACTTTTATTCATTTAATAATACCATTTAAAAAAATATTATATTGTCTATGTGGGATACTATTTTTTCATAAGACTCAAGGTCAAATGAGGTGGGATGAGTAAGTATGTTATAATAAAAAATAATTAAAATACTATATTTAATATTAATAAACGACGTGAAAGCTCTTAAGGCTCCATGGAATAGGGTTGTTTTTGTTATCATGGACTATTTCACCTTGGACTCGAATAGGGAAGTTCTACGCAGTTTTCACATGATGTTCCTAAACCAACTCAGGAGGAAGTGCCTCATGAATATTCCTCTCTTCCCGTATATCTCTTTGGAAAAAACTTTGACGAACGTCAAGGGTGGGAAAGGTCTAGACCCTATCCACCAAGGGTTGATCTTGTTGACATTCAAATATGTGGCCAAATCAAAAGGTATTCCAGTGGAGGAGGCTCTTGCCAAAATTAAATTTATTAAGGTTCCCCCACCTCTGGATTCTCCCCTCTTATCTTCCAAGGATACTAAGGAGTTTTCTAGGTCAGACTCGGATGGGTTTCTATCACCCTTTTACTTGGATAAAGGAAAGTTAGCTTCCAAGCAAAGTCTAGGCGAGACCCCTGGTGCCAGCAAGGATGACCATTTGCGATGTTCGAAGTGAATTTCATCAAAGTTTAAAAATGTTGCTACCTCTCCTGTGTTAATTGAGGTGATGGATTCAGAGGATAGCCTCCCTATAGCAAAAAAGGCTAATTTTTTTGCTTCCTCAGAAGGAACCAAGGAATTGTACCCTCCTTTGAGATTTTATCCTCCTAATATTTCTCCATATTGATGCCCTTATGAGGAGAAGCACTAGACCTTGCTCGGTGTGCTTCAAGTGGCAATGGCTTATGTTCAAGAAATCTGCGAGTTGTCTCACCCAATTGTGCAAAATACAGGTCCCAAGTAGCCTTTAGTTAGTTGACTATGCATTTTGAGGATCCGTATCTTTTATTTTTGTGGATTATTATCCAGTTTGTTATGTTGCAAGTTTTTGACTTTGGATATTTCTTTCTGAATTATGTTTTATATTCTATCTTAGTCTACTATTGTATTACTTTCTTTTGATTGTCCTTTGTTCCTTGTTTGGTTGTTCGCCTCATTTTGTTGTTCTTGTTTGAGCTTATGGTGTTTCCTAGAGCTCATGTTGATCCTTTTTGTATCAAGGTTTGGGGTCCCTTTCAAAATCCCTCTTACTATCTAATAAAAAAAAGATTAATAAAAGATATTATAATAGTTAATTTTAAAAAGTATATTTTTATATCAAATGACATTAGCTAAAGTGGTTATATTCTTCAACATCAGGGTTATGCATAGTGGCGAATATTCACCAATTGGTCGAATATTAGGGTTTTCAAAATTGGGAAGTGGCGAATATGAGGAACCTCGACGTCGGCCCATTCGCCTAAAATTTTTAGGACCAATTTTTTATTAGGGTCAATTTGCCATAATATATATCCAAACATAGGTATATTTGTACTCGTTGGAAAGCTCTTTTTAAGCCTGATCTAATGGTGGTGTTTTTATGAAGTTATAAGATGATTTAATAGGTCAAAATTAGCTCCAAAGATGACCTTACATTTTAGGGCTTCAAATGCCCCAAATTTTGGTATGAAGATGCTCGATTTGATTTGCTTAGGATTCTCCATGATTCACCTTGATTTTGATTAGGATTTGCTATTTTTTTACAAGTACATTTTGAGTCCAACCTTTTATGCATAACCTTGTTCAAAATTCAAGGAAGAGACCAAGGTTCAAATATTTCCAAACGATATATGAATAAAATCAAGGTGTTGTAATATGGTGATGATGTAATACAAGTGGGACTCATTTCAATCCCATATAACCATTGAAAAAAAGTATATTTTTTATTTTTTACCCTTTTTCATATTAAATTATATATATATATATATATATATATATATATATATATATATATATATATATATATATATATATATATAATGATAAATGAAAGGGTTTTGAAAGGGTCCCAAACCTTTTACATTTTCCGAAGAGAAAAATAACTTCCAACATCTACATATTACAAAATTTGGACTAAAATACAACAATTTTTATTTAACTCTATCCCATGAAGATTCAATATCTCTTAAATTCAATCCATATGGTTTCCTTAGAATCTTCAAGAGCTTCATACCAGATATCCAATTCTACCTTTCTTGAGCTAATAAATTCTCCATTAGCTTCATACCAGATGTCCAATTCTACCTTTCTCGAGGACTTTGGAACCTTCTGCCTAGTCTTCATTCAATATGCAATATTTTTAATCAACTCATGAATATTAGTTAAGTTTAGTTTCCTTTAAAACTGACCCCATGCTAATAAATATTCTATAGTTATCAATTCTCCTAAGGCTTTGAAACTTCTAACTCAATAGCATAAGAAGAATTTTCCTTTTTTAGAGTTATAATCATCATAGCCTCTGAGAAAACATTATTTTATACCTTGGATCTATCCATATGAACTCCTATATTTTCCATAACATTAGTCACATTATTAAATTCCCTTTATATGTGCTAGATCATACATACGTCCATGCCTAATATTATATTTATTATATCTTGAATAATACTTTCAATGCTCCAGCTAGCATTTTTCTTGACATTCAAACTGTTAATGATATTCATAGAATCCCCTTCCACTATAAGCTTCTTAAAATTCATATTTTCACAAGCCTTAATCCTATAATCATGGCTCTTGCCTCTACTACATGGTTTGATGTATTGTCAAAGTTTACTATATAACAAGATATCACTACCCTATAGCTAGATCTCAGAACCCCTCCCCCTCTAACCTTCCCTAGATTACCTTTAGAGGCTCCATCAAAATTTTGCTTTATCCACTCTAGGGGGAGGAGTCCATCCCATCTTTCTCTTTGGCCTACTAATCTCATTTCTTGTAGCTCTCAGCAATCCCTAGTCTACTACTATTTCTTCCTATAAATAATTTTCTTAGATTTGGTTATCCATATTAACAACCATATTTTTAGCAATGATAACTTTGATACTCCTGATAATGACCTCCACACTATTATTCTTATTCTAGAACACTCATTTATTCCTCTCCCTCCATATCTACCAAATGAAATGAGGTAAGGTAAATTTCCAAATTTTCTTCAATAATGGGCTATGATAAGGGTTAATCAAACTTTCCCATAAGTCCTCCAAATACTTTTATGTCACCCATTAAATTTTAAGCACCTGAAGAAGCACATGCCAAACCTTCAAAGAAAGAGAGAAATGGAAAAAAATATGATCAACTGTCTCCTCATCCCCACAACATAAATAAAACCTATTAGGAATGATCATCCCTCTTCTAAGATTGTCCACCATTAATATCTGATTTTGCAATGCTAGCCAAAGAAAGAAAGACACCTTCAGTAGGAGATGTTTAATTCAAACTCTATGTGAGGGAAAATTTTGAATCTCATCCCTTTCAAAGGCAAAAGCTGAGTTAAAATTAAATATATATATATATATATATATATATATATATATATATATATATATATATATATAGAAAAAAGTTATATATTGATATTCAAATTTTCAAAGAATAATTATCCAACAAGTAGCTTGGAGGTCATAAGATTGTTGTCCAAAAGGAGGAAGAAGCAACAAAGCAAATTTAAAAACTAAAAAAAATGCAATAGTATACCAAGGGTGCCATAGATGCAAAGGGTACCATAATCATCGAGAAAACTTGAAACATTAAAAGCTATAGAATCATGTAATGTTCCAAGGTTGTCAAGAGACATCAAAATATCTAGGTATGTCGAAATATTCAAAGGCTCAAGAATCTCCAAAGGCTCAAAAATTACCATATACTTCCTATCATATGTGTCACTCATGTTGTCTACTTTTATTTGTTCTTATTACACTGAAATGCAAATAGGCTATGTTTATGGCATCATATACAAGATTATCAACCACTATATTATATTTTATTTCAATGTGCGAGTATTATATATGCAAACTTCTGATCCAATTCTCTTAGTCTTCTCTTAACTAATTATGGTTGTATTGATGAGAAATCCTTCCCCTTAGATAGGGTAGAGATCATAAGTCTCAAATTACCATACACATGGAGTTGTTTAATGCCTTGTTCTTGAGCTAATTTTTGTCTCATTTCACAATCTATAAATTATGCAACATTATTGGTTGTTCTCCCCAAAATTATTTTGAACTGAAGCATTTCATAGTGTGGTGCCACTAGTATCACACCACCAGTCGATGCATGACCTGGATTTAATTTAGAGGCTCCATCAAAGAAAAGTGCAAGGAACTTTATCTCTTTAGATTTGATTGTTCTTACTTGTGGCCTAGAATTTGGGAGATTTTGGGGATCCATTTGGTGTAACATTTGTATATCCTTTTATCTTAATCTCCTAATGTTTTGTTTTTATGGTATATAACTTTTGTGTTCAAGAATATCTCCCTTAACATTCTATTGGTTAACACTTAAAATTGGTTCTTTTATCATTAAATATTTTCTTGTTTATGTCCTTCCATATGTGCCAAATAATTAATATTGACACTGAATACCATATTCGCCTGATAAAGTGTTTGTCCTTTAGTCCCCACTTGTACATTTGATCTCAATTGGTTAGGTAATTTTTTGAGTTGAAGATTCCTGATTGTGTTGATCCTAGCTATTGGGTTATTTCAATCCAACTCCTATATATTAAAAGAATGGATGTGATATTGTTTTTTTGTTCTTAATATACCTATGGAAAATATGAAATCCCACTATATTCCTCTTAATGAGGTTGTCTCCAGTAAGAATCTTGTTTTGGAGCACAACTAAAGAAATACTTGAATTTTGGGGGAACCTTGTAATTCCATATCTTAGCTATGGTTGAGTTCTTTTGACTTGTTGTTGTAATAACATCCCTTGTATGACTGTGTAAACACCTGAACCACTAATAGAGTCCCATATAAGTTGATCTATAATTTGGGGAGAAAGTTTAATCCCTTTAGTTTGGATGTGTAGTTGTCTTCGTGAGTGTTGGTTAATATGTGGTAGGGGTGGATCTCTCACCTATTCAATTAAGCTTACAAGAGAGTTAACACCCAATTGTTGCAGGTTTGATTTTATTTATGGGAGACAATTCTTAATGATTAGAGGTCATCCCAACACTGGATCATTCCATATATAAATTTGTTTACCATCCCCTGGAATCCAAGAGGTATGATTTAATTTAATATCTTTAGCTTCCACAATATATTTTCAAATTGAGGAGCCTGCTATACTTTTCATACTTTTTATGATTTGGAACCCATTAGAGTTGTTCAGATATTTGCATTTTAAGATTGATTTCCATGGAGAGTCTGGTGGAGTGAGGAAATTCCAAAGTAGCATAACATTTAGTGCCTTGCTAACAATTGTTATTTTTCTTATTCCTAGGCCTCCCTGCTCTTTTGGATTGGTAACAGTCTCCTGTTGAGTGGTGTTTTCACCCAATTGTGAAAGTACACTCTTCCTTAGGATTTGGGTTACAAATCCCCTCTTGCAAAGAAGTTAAACAAACAACTTCTCCAAGGTCTCCGCTATATTAGCATTTGCATGTGTATTAGTAATCTCATATAAAGATATTCAATTTAGATGCTTGAAACACCTTAGTGATTGCAAGTAACTGTAAACAAGGGGCAATGTTGGTTTATTTTACCGTGAAACTTTAGTGATTGTTCATTGAACCAAAATAAAGCAAATGTGAGTTGGCCCTCATATGACCACGATGTAGTGCCTTAATTCCTTTTATCTTGAGGGTTTTAAAATAGATTTTATCTTCTTTATTAAGTCCAAATATGGCTTCTTATCATGAAGATGAAGATAGCTTTCAATGTGATCGATAAACTATCCCTCTTTGGTGAAATAGGTTTTCACAAAGAGGCAATAAATTATGGCCTTAAATAAAGGGCTTTAAATGTCATTTTAATTTATCTCTCTTAAATGAAATCAAATTTTCATTAAGATGAACAATTAAGTGCTTTAAAGAAATGACCTTCAATGTAATACGCAAATTACCCCTCTTTCGTAAAATTAAAATTTTTATGAAGAGAGAGCAATTTTAGGCCCACAAAATGGAAATTTGAGAAATGCCATAAAACATAACTCCTTCAATGAAATTGGAATTTTCATGAAGGGAATGTCATCATAGGCTCATGAGTGCAAAACAAAACTGAAAAAATGAAATTCGGCCCAAAAATGGAAACTTTCTATTTTCGGATTTTTAAAATCTATAATAAAACAACAACTTCGGTGAATTTTTAAAAATACTAAACAACTCCGAAAATGAAATTTCAAAATGCGTGTTGGAAGTCTGAAGTATAACCTACGCAATGGTCAAATTATTTTTGGATTTTGAAATTTTTTAAATGTTTATTTTAATGCCTGAAAATTAAAAAAAAGTTAAAATTTCTGAAATAATAAAATACAAAAAAATGAAAATGAAATGCAGAAAATGTGAAATGCCATAAAACATAACTCCTTCAATGAAATTGGAATTTTCATGAAGGGAATGTCATCATAGGCTCATGAGTGCAAAACAAAACTGAAAAAATGAAATTCGGCCCAAAAATGGAAACTTTCTATTTTCGGATTTTTAAAATCTATAATAAAACAACAACTTCGGTGAATATTTAAAAATACTAAACAACTCCGAAAATGAAATTTCAAAATGCATGTTGGAAGTCTGAAGTATAACCTACGCAATGGTCAAATTATTTTTGGATTTTGAAAATTTTTAAATGTTTATTTTAATGCCTGAAAATTAAAAAAAAAATTAAAATTTCTGAAATAATAAAATGCAGAAAAATGAAAATGAAATGCAGAAAATGTGAAATGCCATAAAACATAACTCCTTCAATGAAATTGGAATTTTCATGAAGGGAATGTCATCATAGGCTCATGAGTGCAAAACAAAACTGAAAAAATGAAATTCGGCCCAAAAATTGAACCTTTTTATTTTCGGATTTTTAAAATCTGTAATAAAATAGCAACTTCGGTGAATTTTTAAAAATACTAAACAACTCCGAAAATGAAATTTCAAAATGCGTATTGAAAGTCTGAAGTATAACCTACGCAATGTGAAATTATTTTTGGATTTTGAAAATTTTTAAATGTTTATTTTAATGCCTGAAAATAAAAATTAAAATTAAAATTTCTGAAAAAATAAAATGCAGAAAAATGAAAATGAAATGCAGAAAATGTGAAATGCCATAAAACATAACTCCTTCAATGAAATTGGAATTTTCATGAAGGGAATGTCATCATTGGCTCATGAGTGTAAGAAAAGACTGAAAAAATGAAATTCGGCACAAAAATGGAAACTTTCTATTTTTCGGATTTTTAAAATCTGTAATAAAACAACAACTTCGGTGAATTTTTAAAAATACTAAACAACTCCGAAAATGAAATTTCAAAATGCGTATTGGAAGTCTGAAGTATAACCTACACAACGGTGAAATTATTTTTGGATTTTGAAAATTTTTAAATGTTTATTTTAATGCTTGAAAATTAAAAAAAAAATTAAAATTTATGGAAAAATAAAATGCAGAAAATGAAAATTGAAATGCAGAAAATGAAACACATGATACATTCAGTTTGATGCTATCATATTCCGGCAAAACCGAAGATGCGAGGTTTTCATGCATGCAACCTAACCTATTGGACTTGCAAAACAAGCACAATCTGGATAAGCTAAGTGCTGGCTTCTAGGGTTTAAAAGAGGTTTTCAGATTTAAGCATTCACATGAAGCAACCAAGAAACTTGCATAAACTCCATTTACAAGCCTAAAACCTGAAAAAAGAAAAAAATAAACATTTAATCTTGCATGCAGAAAATGACTCCTCCTTTCTTGCCCATAAGATGCAACTTTCTGAAATTTTCTGCATTAGAAAGTATGTCATTGTACATAGCAGAAATCTTGTTTTCTAAAAAAAAAACCAGTCCAATGTGAAAGGAAAATATCCAGAAAAAAAACCCAATGCCAAGGCCTTGTCTTCATTCCTGCAATCTCCTCTGAAAAGTTTCCAACCCCCTACAACTTCTTTGAATGGCTTATTTGAAGTTTCCCAATAAACCTCTTCATTTCTCCTTTGACTCTTGGTTTCCACCTTACCTGCACATAAAACAAAATATGTGAATTAGCTTTAAAAAACAAACTTTAAAAACAAAATAAATTATGCTAAAAACATAAAGTTAAATTATAAAAAAAAAAACAAAAAACTTTAAATTTAAACTATTTTAAAACATAAACTAAAACATGGTGAATGAAGCACCATGGCTTCATTCACTACTTTTTATTTTTATTTATATTTTATTGTTTTTACTTTTTTTTTACTTACTTTCTTTATATATATATATATATATATATATATATATATATATTCTTTTCACTTTTAAATTTTTTTATTTGTTTATATATATAAAAATATATATATAAACTTGTTTTTTTTAAGATTAAAAAAGCTTTATTTAATTATTTTTTTTACTTGCTTTCTCTTTATTTTAAATTTGATTTAATTAATTTTAAATGTTTTAATTGATTTAATTCAAAGCATTAAAATTAACTAAAACAATAATAAATAATAATAAGGACAAACTTAACCAATCCACTAGACATTCAAAATGAAACGAAAACACCCAAAAACCAAAAATAAAAAGGTGGGTCCTCAATTTTGGGGTACGTTGTGGAGCAGCCACAACAAATGATGACTCTGTTGGGAAATGCTCCCAGCATTTTGGTGAGAACCCAACTTGAAAACCTACAAAACTCAAACACAAGCGTGCACAAATATTCAAAGAATGAAACTAGACGAGAAATACATGAAGCATTAGAATTATTTAGCGTCAGCTCAATGTATGCGGTGTGATTCATTCCTTTTCGTTTGAAATTGATCAACATTCCATCATCTGTTTCACTTATGATTCGTGCATATGAGAAGTTATGGATGATTCCTGTAGGATTTGATGTATGGTGAAGATGCTAGAGATATAACAACCTGCTTTGCAAAGGCTCAAACTTTCTAGTACCAATGAATAAACTGTCAAACCCTCTTAGGACCAAATATGTGGTGTATATCTTTGAATTAATTTACTAGATTCCAAAGTTGGTTATGTGTCACTACCATCTTGAACCCATGTGCAAGTGTAAGTGAAATCGAGCTTTGGGGAATAGGATTCCCAACCTAAGCGAGAGGGGAATTTAACCCTATCCTTACTACTCACTCATGGAGTTCATTACCTCATCTTAAACAAAATGATTTAACCTATTATGGATGAAAGGAAACTAGCTCGTCCATTTGAGCGAGTGGTCTTGCTTTTAGACAAGACATGTTGCCATACATGAGCATACTCCACTGCCAGTCAGGCGTCTATAGCCCCGTTGGAGATTAACCCCATAATCCAGGATTTGGCTTTACTTTTGATTTTTTGAACCTTGGGGATGACTACCCATCCTTGTAAGGGACAAGTAGTACGATATTTCCAATCCAATATTAATGATGAAATGAAAGTAGAATGAAAAAATATTTGCTTTGGAATTTCAAGCTCTTGAGTGGGCAAAATAGAAGCTTTGGGAAATCGAATTCTCAACCTAAGCGAGATGAGAACTAGCCCTATCCTTACTACTCCATGAAGGTCAAATCAGAGCTTTGGGGAGTTGGATCCTCAACCTAAGTTCGAGGGGGATTTAACCCTATGCTTACTACTCTGATTTTAGGCTTTAAGCTCTATGGGAGTGGCAAAAACCACTGTTTAAGGATTATGTTGCATGATATGACAGACACGAAATACTCCTTTCGCATTACCTTTTTTTCCAAGTATGATTTTGACCATTTTGCTCAAGATCCTCTTAAATATGTGTAGAACGTGCTTGGTTCAAGATAGTTCGGGCATCAGTTCCCAACCTTAGGATCCTTTTAAATATGTTATATAATAACCCTAAGAGGATTCGACACTTTTTCAATGATTGTACTTGAAATGTAGATGCAACTGAGATGAAATGTATATGCAATGTGGAATGTAACATGAGACATGGATGAATGCATTGCTCTTTTTGAAATGCGGATGGAGTATATCATCTACTTTGCCATATTTTACAAAAAACTGATAACTTCATGCATCACAAGTTTCAAACGATATTATTTAATGTGTTTGTGCTCGTTTTTGTGGTGGAACATGTCTACATACCTTCTTAAGCACTTTCTTTTGCTCTTTTACTTCCAATACGAACTCTTTGGGTTGAGTGGTAGAAATAGTAGGATTAGTTGGATTGATATCCACGGACAAAGCTTGAACATTTGTTGCAATGGTTCCATGAGTGACCACATGATTCTCTAATTGAGGCATAGTTGGATGGATGGAAGTAATTGTATAAGCACATGTGGGAGCATAAGTTGGTATGGTAGGATAAAGTTGATTGTAGGGAAAAACATTTGATATCAAATTTTGTTGTGCCCATGCTTGATTTACCATCGAGGTTTGATTGCAAGCCCCTAGTTGTCCTACCATAGTTGATTGCTCCATTCCATAACCTTGTGGCCTCAATTGTTGATCTACAATCATCTCAGCCGATGCAAGATCAATAACTAAGGGATTCATCCTAAAAAACAGGGCACACAATGGATCCAATGCTCGAAAGTATATTTGAAGAGCACCACTTTCCTCAATAGTATAGGGAGAAATTAATCTCGCATAAAGCTTTCGAAATCTCAAGTTGAAACTTCTCACCGCTCGTTAGGTTCTCTTTTAAGAAGTAAATTGTTGATATATCGTGAGAGGGTCAACGAGCAACCTAAATTGATTGATAAAATCATCTTTCAATTGAGTCCAATATGTAATAGAACCCATGGGTAAATTGATGTACCAATCATATGCCACCTCATCTAGGGTTCCAGAAACATTCTACATGTCACATCCTCATGTTCGATATTCCATCTAACTAGGATATCCACATAGGCTTGAATATGTTCCTCGGCTAATGTTAGACCATTGTGTTTAAATTTGGGCAAACGTTTTTCTACGTTCTTGGGTAAATCATGAGAATATCCACTAATGTTCAAAGGATTAACATGTATCCCATACCACGTTCCTTCAGTTGTAGCCATTAATGAAACTTAAAGAATAACTTCAAAACCAATTTGTTAGTCATGAATAAAAGAAGGAACCATGACAAAGCAATATTTTAAAAATGTAAATTAGTTTTTGATTCACCAGATCGCATATGCGCAAGTGAAGAGCATACTCCTAGTGTTGTAGGCTTTTTTATTCACAAGATCCTTACACGCAGTGAAGAAAGATAATACCAACAACAAATACATTTTAGACAAAATAATTCCTTACAAATAAGCATGAAATGACTAGCAAATATCAAACATGTAACGTATGAATAATCATGTTAGCATCAACCAAGAGATGTATCCATTAAAATCAAATGAAAATAATTGCATTGAGACCACCTCGTTAGTCAAGACCAAAATTTTTCAAAATCAAATCAACACATTATTCTTGTATGAACAATCAAAAGTGTTAGAACAATGTTTAACAATTCATGTCCTCCTTTAACACTACAAGGTTGTATTGTTAAAAGAGGGCTAAAGATAATAATCAATAGGGCATGAAATATTCAAAATTTAAATCCCTATAACATTTAAATCACAATGAAATAAACCAATTGAAGCCCTTCTTCTAGCGTCAATCTGTTGAGTGGTGTTTTCACCCAATTGTGAAAGTACACTCTTTCTTAGGATTTGGGTTACAAATCCTCTCTTGCAAAGAAGTTAAACAAACAACTTTTCCAAGGTCTTCGCTATATTAGCATTTGCATGTGTATTAGTAATCTCATATAAAGATATTCAATTTAGATGCTTGGAACGCCTTAGTGATTGCAAGTAAGTGTAAACAAGGGGCAATGTTGGTTTATTTTACCGTGAAACTTTAGTGATTGTTCATTGAACCAAAATAAAGCAAATGTGAGTTGGCCCTCTATATGCTACGATGTAGTGCCTTAATTCCTTTTATCTTGAGGGTTTTAAAATAGATTTTATCTTCTTTATTAAGTCCAAATATGGCTTCTTATCATGAAGATGAAGATAGCTTTCAATGTGATCGATAAACTATCCCTCTTTGGTGAAATAGGTTTTCACAAAGAGGCAATAATTTATGGCCTTAAATAAAGGGCTTTAAATGTCACTTTAATTTATCCCTCTTAAATGAAATCAAATTTTCATTAATATGAACAATTAAGTGCTTTGAAGAAATGACCTTCAATGTAATACTCAAATTACCCCTCTTTTGTAAAATTTAAATTTTTATGAAGAGGGGGCAATTTTAGGCCCACAAATTGAAAATTTGTGAAATGCCATCAAACATAACTCCTTCAATGAAATTGGAATTTTCATGAAGGGAATGTCATCATAGGCTCATGAGTGCAAAACAAAACTGAAAAATGAAATTCGGCCCAAAAATGGAAACTTTCTATTTTCGGATTTTTAAAATCTATAATAAAATAACAACTTGGTGAATTTTTAAAAATACTAAACAAATCCTAAAATGAAATTTCAAAATGCGTATTGAAGTCGAAGTATAACCTATGCAATGGTGAAATTATTTTTGGATTTTGAAAATTTTTAAATGTTTATTTTAATGAAAATTAAAAAAAATTAAAATTTCAAAAAATAAAATGAAAAAATGAAAATGAAATGCAGAAAATGTGAAATGCCATAAAACATAACTCCTTCAATAAATTGGAACTTTCATGAAGGGAATGTCATCATTGACTCATGGTGTAGGTAAAAGACAAAAATGAAATTCGGCCAAAAATGGAAACTTTCTATTTTTCGGATTTTTAAAATCTGTAATAAAACAACAACTTCGTGAATTTTTAAAAATACTAAACAACTCCGAAAATGAAATTTCAAAATGCGTATTGGAAGTCTGAAGTATAACCTACGCAATGGTGAAATTATTTTTGGATTTTGAAAATTTTTAAATGTTTATTTTAATGCTTGAAAATTAAAAAAAAATAAAATTTATGGAAAAATAAAATGCAGAAAATGAAAATTGAAATGCAAAAAATGAAACACATGATACATTCAGTTTGATGCTATCCTATTCCGGAAAAACCGAAGATGTGAGGTTTTCATGCATGCAACCTAACCTATTGGATTTGCAAAACAAGCACAATCCGGATAAGCTAAGTGTTGGCTTCTAGGGTTTAAAAGAGGTTTTCAGATTTAAGCATTCACATGAATCAACCAAGAAACTTGCATAAACTCCATTTACAAGCCTAAAACCTGAAAAAAGAAAAAAATAAACATTTAATCTTGCATGCAGAAAATGACTCCTCATTTCTTGCCCATAAGATGCAACTTTTTGAAATTTTCTACATTAGAAAGCATGTCATTGTACATGGCAGAAATCTGGTTTTCTAAAAAAAAATCTAGTCCAATGTGGAAGGAAAATATCCAGAAAAAAAACCCAGTGCCAAGGCCTTGCCTTCATTCCTGCAATCTCCTCTGAAAATTTTCCAACCCCCTACAACTTCTTTGAATGGCGTATTTGAAGTTTCCCAATAAACCTCTTCATTTCTCCTTTGACTCTTGGTTTCCACCTTACTTACACATAAAACAAAATAGGTGAATTAGCTTTAATAAACAAACTTTAAAAACAAAATCAATTATGCTAAAAACATAAAGTTAAATTATAAAAAAAACAAAAAAACTTTAAATTTAAACTATTTTAAAACATAAACTAAAACGTGGTGAATGAAGCACCATGGCTTCATTCACTACTTTTTATTTTTATTTATATTTTATTGTTTTTACTTTTTTATTACTTATATATATATATATATATATATATATATATATATATATATTTTTTTTTTCTTTTCACTTTTAAATTTTTTTATTTGTTTATATATATAAAAAAATATATATAAACTTGTTTTTTTTTTTTTAGATTAAAAAAGCTTTATTTAATTATTTTTTTTTCTTGCTTTCTCTTTTATTTTAAATTTGATTTAATTAATTTTAAATGTTTGAATTGATTTAATTCAAATCATTAAAATTAACTAAAACAATAATAATAATAAAAAATAATAATAATAAGGACGAACTTAACCAATCCACTAGACATTCAAAATGAAACGAAAACACCCAAACACGAAAAATAAAAAGGTGGGTCCCCAATTTTGGGGTACGTTGTGGAGCAGCCACAACAAATGACGACTTTGCTGGGAAATGCTTCCAGCATTTCGGTGAGAACCCAACCTGAAACCTACAAAACTCAAACATAAGCGTCAACAAATATCCAAAGAATGAAACTAGACGAGAAATACATGAAGCATTAGAATTATTCAAAATCGACTCAATGTGTGGGTGTGATTCATTCCTTATCGTTTGAAATTGATCAACATTCCATCATATGTTTCACTTATGATTGGTGCATATGAGAAGTTATGGATGATTCCTGTAGGATTTGATGTATGGTGAAAATGCTAGAGATATAACAACCTGCTTTGCAAAGGCTCAAACTTTCTAGTACCATGAATAAACTGTCAAACCCTCTTAGGACCAAATATGTGTATACTGAATTAATTTACTAGATTCCAAAGTTGGTTATGTGTCACTACCATCTTGAACCCATGTGCAAGTGTAAGTGAAATCAAAGCTTTGGGGAATAGGATTCCCAACCTAAGCGAGAGGGGAATTTAACCCTATCCTTGCTACTCTGAT
Source organism: Wollemia nobilis (assembly GCA_028583015.1). Classification (NCBI taxonomy): domain Eukaryota; kingdom Viridiplantae; phylum Streptophyta; class Pinopsida; order Araucariales; family Araucariaceae; genus Wollemia; species Wollemia nobilis. The sequence continues at coordinate 57,997 of JAQPPZ010009207.1, forward strand.
TTCAAGTTCATTACCTCATCTTAAACAAAATGATTTAACCTATTATGGATGAAACTGTCAGGCTAGCCTATTTGTTTGAGCAGTCAGTGATCTTGCTTTTAGACAAGACATGTTGCCACACATGAGCATACTCCACCGACAGAAGGCTATAGCCCGGTGGAGATTAACCCCATAATCAGTTTGGCTTTACTTTTGATTTCTTGAACCTTGGGGATGACTACCCATTCTTGCAAGGTTCAAGTAGTACGATCCTTCCAATCCAATATTAATGATGAAATGAAAGTAGAATGAAAAAATATTTGATTTGGAATTTCAAGCTCTTGAGTGGGCTAAATAGAAGCTTTGGGGAATCGGATTCTCAACCTAGCGATATGAGAATTAGACCCTATCCTTACTACTCCATGAAGGTCAAATCGAGTTTAGAGTTGGATCCTCAACCTAAGTTCGATGGGGATTTAACCCTATGCTTACTACTCGATTTTAGCTTTAGCTCTATGGGAGTGGTAAAAACCATTTTTAGGATTATGTTGCATGATAGGACAGACACGAAATACTCCTTTCGCCTCACCTTTTCTTCCAAGTATGATTTTGACCATTTTGCTCAAGATCCTCTTAAATATGTGTAGAACTTGCTTGGTTCAAGATAGTTCGAGCATCAGTTCCCAACCTTAGGATCCTTTTAATATATGTTATATAATAACCCTAAGAGGATTCGCCACCTTTTCAATGATTGTACTTGAAATGTAGATGACAGATGGAATGTATATGCAATGTGGAATGTAACATGAGACATGGATGAATGCATTGCTCTTTTTGAAATGCGGATGGAGTATATCACCTACTTTGCCATAATTTGCAAAAAACTGACAACTTCATGCATCACAAGTTTCAAACAATATTATTTAATGTGTGTGTGCTCGTTTTTGTGGTGGAACATGTCTACATACCTTCTTAACCACTTTCTTTTGCTATTTTACTTTCGATACGAACTCTTTGGGTTGAGTGGTAGAAATAGTAGGATTAGTTGGATTGATATCCACGGACAAAGCTTGAACATTTGTTGCAATGGTTCCATGAGTGACCACATGATTCTCTAATTGAGGCATAGTTGGATGGATGGAAGTACTTGTACAAGCACATGTGGGAGCATAAGTTGGTATGGTAGGATAAAGTTGATTGTAGGGAAAACATTTGATATCAAATTTTGTTGTGCCCATGCTTGATTTACCATTGAGGTTTGATTGCAAGCCCCTAGTTGTCCTACCATAGTTGATTGCTCCATTCCATAACCTTGTGGCCTCAATTGTTGATCTACAATCATAGCTTCTGTGTAGGCGATGCAAGATCGGTAACAAGGGATTCATCCTAACAAACATGGCAAACAATGTATCCAATGCTCGAAAGTATATTTGAAGAGCACCACTTTCCTCAATAGTATAGGGAGAAATTAATCTCGCATAAAGCTTTCGAAATATCAAGTTGAAACTTCTCACTAGCTCATTAGGTTCTCTTTTGCAAGAAGTAAATTGTTGATATATCGTGAGAGGATCAATGAGCAACCTAAATTGATTGATAAAATCATCTTTCAATTGAGTCCAAGATGTAATAAAACTAGTGGGTAAACTGATGTACCAATCATATGCTACCTCATGTAGGATCCCAGGAAAAAATATACATGTCACATCCTCATGTTCGATATTCCATCTAACTAGGATATCCACATAGGCTTGAATATGTTCCTCGCTATGTTGGACCATTGTGTTTAAATTTGGACAAACGTTTTTCTACGTTCTTGGGTAAATCATGAGAATCTCCACTAATGTTCAAAGGATTAACATGTATCCCATACCACGTTCATGCAGTTGTAGCCATTAATTAAACTTAAAGAATAACTTCAAAACCAATTTGTTAATCATGAATAAAAGAAGGAACCATGACAAAACAATATTCTCAAAATGTAAATTAGTTTCCGTTCCCATCACTAGGAAGTGAAGAGCATACTCCTAGTGTTGTAGGCTTTTTGATTCACAAGATCGCATTACATGCAAGTGAAAAGCATAATACCAACAACAAATACATTTTAGACAAAATAATTCCTTACAAATAAGCATGAAATGACTAGCAAATATCAAACATGTAACGCATGAATAATCATGTTAGCATCAACCAAGAGATGTATCCATTAAAATCAAATGAAAGTAATTGCATTGAGACCACCTCGTTAGTCAAGACCAAAATTTTTCAAAATCAAATCAACACATTATTTCTGTATGAACAATCAAAAGCGTTAGAACAATGCTTAACAATTCATGTCCTCCTTTTAACACTACAAGGTTGTATTGTTAAAAGAGGGCTAAAGATAATAATCAATAGGGCATGAAATATTCAAAATTTAAATCTCTATAACATTTAAATCACAATGAAATAAACCAATTCAAGCCCTCCTTCTAGCGTCAATCTGTTGAGTGGTGTTTTCACCCAATTGTGAAAGTACACTCTTCCTTAGGATTTGGGTTACAAATCCCCTCTTGCAAAGAAGTTAAACAAACAACTTCTCCAAGGTCTCCGCTATATTAGCATTTGCATATGTGTATTAGTAATCTCATATAAAGATATTCAATTTAGATTTTTGGAACGTCTTAGTGATTGCAAGTAACTGTAAACAAGGGGCAATGTTGGTTTATTTTACCGTGAAACTTTAGTGATTGTTCATTGAACAAAAATAAAACAAATGTGAGTTGGTTCCACATGTAGTGCCTTAATTCCTTTTATCTTGAGGGTTTTAAAATAGAATTTATCTTCTTTATTAAGTTCAAATATGGCTTCTTATCATGAAGATGAAGATAGCTTTCAATGTGATCGATAAACTATCCCTCTTTGGTGAAATAGGTTTTCACAAAGAGGCAATAATTTATGGCCTTAAATAAAGGGCTTTAAATGTCACTTTAATTTATCCCTCTTAAATGAAATCAAATTTTCATTAAGTGAACAATTAAGTGCTTTGAAGAAATGACCTTCAATGTAATACTCAAATTACCCTCTCTTTCGTAAAATTTAAATTTTTATGAAGAGAGGGCAATTTTAGGCCCACAAAATGGAAATTTGTGAAATGCCATAAAACATAACTCCTTCAATGAAATTAAAATTTTCATGAAGGGAATGTCATCATAGGATCATGAGTGCAAAACAAAACTGAAAAAAAAAAATTCGGCCCAAAAATGGAAACTTTCTATCATTTAAAATCGAATAAAACAACAACTTCGGTGAATTTTTAAAAATACTAAACAACTTCGAAAATGAAATTTCAAAATGCGTATTGGAAGTCTGAAGTATAACCTACGCAATGGTCAAATTATTTTTGGATTTTGAAATTTTTATTTTAATGCTTGAAAATTAAAAAAAAGTTAAAATTTTTGAAATAATAAAATGCAAAAAAATGAAAATGAAATGCAGAAAATGTGAAATGCCATAAAACATAACTCCTTCAATGAAATTGAAATTTTCATGAAGGGAATGTCATCATAGGCTCATGAGTGCAAAACAAAACTGAAAAAATGAAATTCGGCCCAAAAATGGAAACTTTCTATTTTTGGATTTTTAAAATTTGTAATAAAATAACAACTTTGATGAATTTTTAAAAATACTAAACAACTCAAAATGAAATTTCAAAATGCGTATTGAAGTCAAGTATAACCTACGCAATGGTGAAATTATTTTTGGATTTTGAAAAATTTTAAATGTTTATTTTAATGCCTGAATATTAAAAAAAAATTAAAATTTTTGACAAAATAAAATGTAGAAAAATGAAAATGAAATGCAAAAAATGTGAAATGCCATAAAACATAACTCCTTCAATGAAATTGGAATTTTCATGAAGGGAATGTCATCATGGGCTCATGAGTGCAAAAACCAAGAAATGAAATTCGACAAAAAATGGAAACTTTCTATTTTCGGATTTTTAAAATCTGTAATAAAAAAACGTGAATTTTTAAAAATACTAAACAACCCGAAATGAAATTTCAAAATGCGTATTGGAAGTCAAGTATAACCTAGCAATGGTGAAATTAATTTTGATTTTGAAAATTTTTAAATGTTTATTTTAATGCCTGAAAATTAAAAAAAAAATTAAAATTTATGGAAAAATAAAATGCAAAAAATGAAAATTGAAATGCAGAAAATGAAACACATGATACATTCAGTTTGATGCTATCATATTCCGACAAAACCGAAGATGCGAGGTTTTAATGCATGCAACCTAACCTATTGGACTTGCAAAACAAGCACAATCCGGATAAGCTAAGTGCTGGCTTCTAGGGTTTAAAAGAGGTTTTTAGATTTAAGCATTCACATGAAGCAACCAAGAAACTTGCATAAACTCCATTTATAAGCCTAAAACCTGAAAAAAGAAAAAAATAAACATTTAATCTTGCATGCAGAAAATGACTCCTCCTTTCTTGTCCATAAGATGCAACTTTATGAAATTTTCTGCATTAAAAAGTATGTCGTTGTACATGGCAGAAATTTGGTTTTCTAAAAAAAAAACCAGTCCAATGTGGAAGGAAAATATCCAGAAAAAAAAACCCAGTGACAAGGCCTTGCCTTCATTCTTGCAATCTCCTCTGAAAAGTTTCCAACCCCCTGCAATTTCTTTGAATGACGTATTTGAAGTTTCTCAATAAACCTCTTCATTTCTCCTTTGACTCTTGGTTTCCACCTTACCTGCACATAAAACAAAATAGGTGAATTAGCTTTAAAAAACAAACTTTAAAAACAAAATAAATTATGCTAAAAACATAAAGTTAAATTATAAAAAAAACAAAAAACTTTAAATTTAAACTATTTTAAAACATAAACTAAAACATGGTGAATGAAGCACCATGGCTTCATTCACTACTTTTTATTTTTATTTATATTTTATTGTTTTTACTTCTTTTTTAACTTACTTTATATATATATATATATATATATATATATATTCTTTTCACTTTTAATTTTTTTTATTTGTTTATATATATAAAATATATATATAAACTTGTTTTTAAATTAAAAAAGCTTTATTTAATTATTATTTTTACTTGCTTTCTCTTTTATTTTAAATTTGATTTAATTAATTTTAAATGTTTGAATTGATTTAATTCAAAACATTAAAATTAACTAAAACAATAATAATAATAATAATAAATAATAATAAGGACGAACTTAACCAATCCACTAGACATTCAAAATGAAACGAAAACACCCAAACACGAAAAATAAAAAGGTGGGTCCCCAATTTTGGGGTACGTTGTGGAGCAGCCACAACATCTCCCAATTGACCAAATGAACTGTTTCCTATTTGTTTGCCTTCCCCCTTTCCATATTATTAAAATATTATATCTAATATATATGAAAAATAAAATTAATAATTTATTGTTAAATAGTTAAAAACAAATTAGTGTAGAATCATTTTTTTTATTTTAAATAATTACTTTATGTTATATAGACAACATTATTATAGGAGTATTCACTAACTAGTAGAGGATTTGAGTTTAGGTTTTGATTATACAATTGGTTTCCATTTATCATTACTCTATAATATCATGGGCTAGAACCTTTGTTTTACCATGTACAACTCTTTGCTCTCCATTGCTTGCTTCAAACTTACTAGATTTAATTTTTTATCGTTAGATGCATATTAAATTGATATTTTAAAGTAATATTTTTTATATGTAATATATTTTATAATATTATTTTTAATTGTTTATTATAACTATGGTTATTAATGTCCAATGAGGCCTTGGTTTAATGGTTGAGACATACGGGTGATACAAGCCACACCAAGGTTGAAATCCCATTGGCACCAAAAGAGCTATATAGCTCAATGTAACTAGTTGACATAGTGACACCCAATATGGAATATAGTGTAATAGGTTTTAGGACCTAGTCAAAACTTACTATGACAAAGGGTGGGTGATCCAAGTACAACCCCTTTACACCATACCAATATATAGCTCTTTATAAATGTAGGGATTTGTTAGGTGTGCATGGACTCTATGAGTTATACATTTTTATAAATGTAGTGTTAGGAATATGATGCTAAGAAAAACCCATAGGTATATATAGACTCCATGAGTTAAACATTTTTATAAATGTAGTATTATGAATATTATGATAAGCAAAACCCATAGTTGTGGACAAGTTGTGCAGATTCTCAGCTAAGCTTGTAACTAAATCTATGCAAATTCTTAATAGAGCTTAAAATTACAATTAAATAGATTCTTAACTGAGTTTGTAACTATAACTATACATTTTCCTAGGTGTGCTTGTAATTGTAGGCCATAATTAGTTTGTTGGTGTGTGTGTGTTGTGTGTAAAAAAAGAGATCACAATGTTCTTGTGTATTCTTTTTTAAATATGATTTTTTTTTTGTGAAAATTATGCTTTAGAATTTCAATGTTTTGCTAAGTAAAAGGGTTGCAGTTTTCATATTTGGTACTAGAGGAATTGCTAATATTGGATTGGAGTAATTTTATGTTCCTAATATTTCTAACCATTGATCAATGCCAATAATAACTCCCTATTCCAAAGTTTAGTGGGAAATATTATGACTATTGGAGCATTAAGATAAGAACATTGTTGATTGGAAAATATATTTGGGATATTATTGAAGTTGGTTATGATGATCCAACAAATTTGTCTATTATCCCACATAATGATAGATAAGGAGAAAGGAGACCAAAAAGAAGAATTCTTTGACATTGTACCACATTCAATCAGCTCTAAATAATAGTTGTTTCTAAGGATTACATATGCAAAATCAGCCAATGATGTTTGGAAGGCTCTATAAGAGGCTTACCAAGGTAGTGACCAAGCAAAAATGGTCAAGTTGTAGACCTTGAAGAGAGAGTTTGAGAATTTAAGGATTCAAGAGGTTGAAAGTGTAAGTGAATATTTTATTAGAGTGAAAGATGTGGTTAATAAAATGGCCACTCTTGGAGAAAAAATGGAGATGGAAGTTATTATGAAGAAGGTGTTAAGAACTGTAATACCAATATAGAACAATAATTGGAGAAAGAAAATATTTGACATCATTGGAGTTTGATAATTTTGTCGGTTCTATTATGTAACATGAAGAAAGAGGCACATTTGGTGAAGGTGAAGAGAATACATTTGCCTCAAAGGTAAGATTCTCAAAGAGTGATGGTGCCAGTACAAGCAACCAAGAACAAGGTAGAAGGAAAAATCAGATTTTTTCAAGAGGAAGAGGAGGACAAAGAAGCAGACTTGCTACTAGGGTAAGAGGAATACTTTACAAGAGAAACATCCAATGCTACTACTGCAAAAGGTATGAATATTTTAAAAAATAATATAGAATAAAAGTTACAAATGAATCAAAAAAGAGTAAATTATGTAAATGGAAATGAGGATGATTCAATTGACTTGTTCTTATCCTATGATAAGGCTAAAATGAATATTCAAGATATTTGGTATCTTGATTTAATATATTCCAACTACATGATATGAAACAAGGAGTTGTTTGCTACTATGGATAAGAAATTCAAGTCCAAGATCAAGCCTGGCAATAACAAGTTTTTGAAGGTGGCAACAAAAGGCATAATGGACGTAAATACTAAGGAAGTTAAAAATAAAATTCATGATATTTTCTACACTTATGAACTTAAGCATAATTTATTGAGTTTTAGGAAGCGTTGTGAAAATAATTAGAGAGTCATTTTTTATAATAAGAAATGCATCATATATGATAAAAATAGTGGGAACAAAGTTGTCACTATTGTTCCCATTTCGAGCAATTGAATTTTTCCTTTGAAGTTTGGAGATAATGGTAGAAACTTGTCAAATGCTATTATTGAAGATAAAATTTGGTTGTGGTATTTGAGGTATGGTCACTTAAACAGGCAAATTTTGGATTTGTTGACTTCTCAAGAGTTGGTTTTTGTTTTACCCAAAGTTAACGATCATAAAAAAGTTTGTGAAGATTGTGCCAAAGACAAGCATGATAGAAAAATATTTCCAAGAGGAAAAACATAGAGGGACAACAACCACTCTAGTTAGTTCACTCTAATATTTGCGGCCCAATGCAAACCAAAAGCTTAGGTAAGTGATCTCATTTTATGACTTTTATTTATGATCTCTCAAATAAGTGTTGGTTATGCTTTTTAAAGAGTAAAGTCAAATGCTTGGTAGAAATATTGAAAGAAGGCTTACTAGAGGTCAAGCTCATGAAGTTGATCAAGTTGTTTCAATATTTTAAAGGTTGAACATATATGAAAATGATGAAGAGGATACTGAAGGTGAGCTAGTTAATTATACTTTATTGCCTCAAGCTGAGTTTGAACCTTCTTTTTTTGAAGATGCTTGTACTAATGATATGTGGGTGCAAACAATGTAAGAAGAGATAAATTTCATTCAAAATAATGATACTTGGGAGCTTGTGAAACTTCCCAATGGTAAGAAATGTGTAGGTTCCAAGTGGATCTACAAGACCAAGTATAACAATGATGGTAGTATTGAAAGACATAAGGCTACACTTATTGCTAAAGGACTCAAACAAAGGTATGGAATTGATTATGAAGAAAAATTTACACTTGTAGCAAGGACATAAATAATAAAAATTATTATTGCTTTGTCAGCCAAAGGAGATGGAGTGTGCATCACTTGGATGTGAAAAGTACCTTCTTGAATAGGTACTTAGAAGAATTGTATGTATAACAATCGTAAGGTTTTAAGGTTAAAGGAAAATAAGACTATGTATACAGGTTGAAGAAGGTCTTGTATGGCCTCAAGCAAGCACCAAAGACTTGGTATACTTGGATAGATGAATACTTGCATCAAAACAACTTTAAATGAAGCAAGAGTGAGCCTACCCTCTACTCCAATAAAGGAGGTAATGATATTCTTCTTTTCTGTTTGTATGTAGATGATCTAATTTATATGGGAAACAACTCAAAAATAAAAGTTGAATTAAAAAATGCTATGGTGAATGAGTTTGAAATGAAATATTTGGGGTTGATTCATTACTTCCTTAGAATGGAGGTTCATCAACATGAATATTAAACCTTTATTTTCCAAACAAAGTATGCTAAATATATCTTTTAAAGTTTTTATGAATAAATATAAATCGGTTCCCACTTTGATTTCTCATAGAGTAGTATTGTGCAAGGACAATGGAGCTAAGAAAGTAAATTTGATAGGTTATAGAAATATTATGGAAAGTTTGATATTTCTCATTAACACTAGGTTGAACATTGCTTATGTTATTTATCTTATTTCAAGTTACATGAATGAACCATATCAAATTCATTTGAAGTCTTCCAAGAGAATATCAAGGTATGTGAAATGTACTCTTGATATTATCATTCATTATTATGCAACTAAGAAGATGGATCTTGTTAGTTTCAATGATTTTGATTATGGTTGCATCTTGGATGACTAGAAATCTACTTTTAGCAATTGGTTTCTCTTGTTTCTAGGCTAATTATACGAAGCTTAAAAAAACAAGGATTAGTTGTTCTTTATTCAATAGAAGATAAGTATGTTACAGTCACTTCATCTAGCACACAAGCCTTTTGGATTTGGAATGTGTTGGAGGATATTTATGAGAAAAAATGCCATCCTAATATCATAGTTTGTAATAATTTGGGTACAATACAATTGGAAAAAAATACCATCCATTATAGCATGTCTAAATAATTTAATTTGAAGTATCATTTTATCAAGGATGAACATAATAGAGTTTAAGTATTGTAGAACTCAAGGTAATTTTGTTGACATGTTCACAAAAGGAGTCTCCAAAGCTCAGTTCTTAAAACTTAGAGACAGTCTTGTGATACCTCTCGGTATCGAGGGGGAGAATGTTGGGAATATGATGTTGAGAAAAACCATAGCTATGGAAATGCTAGAAATACGATGTTGATATTGTAACTATAGCTATGTATATTCCCAACTAAGTTTGTAACTATAACTATGAAAATTATCAATTGAGCTTATGTAGATTCTTAGATAAGTTTGTAGCTATAGTCATGTAGATACGTAGTTGAATTTGCAACTATAACTATGTAGATTCTCAACTAAGCTTACAATTGTAGTTGTTTAAATTCTCAATTGAAATTGTAATTGCAGCTGTGTAGATTCCTAGTTGAGATTGTAATTACATATATATATATATATATATATATATATATATATATATATATATATATATATATATATATATATATATATATATATATATATATATATATATATATATATATATATATATATATATATATATATATATATATATATATTCTTAATTGATATTGTAACTATAGTTGTGTAGATTCCCAACTAAGCTTATAACTATAATTGTGCATAATACACCCGAGTTTGTAATTGTAGCTATGCATATTTTCAATTGAGTTTATAATTGTAGTTGTGTATTTTCCTAGATGTGCTTGTAATTATAGCGTAGCATTAGTTTGTTTGTGTGTGTGTTGTGTATGTTAAAAGAACAAAATGCTCTTGTACAATTATTTTGAGATGTGAAATTTTTTTGTGAAAATTTTGCTTTAAAAGTTTTGTGCAAATTGTGCTTTAAAGTTTCTATGTTTTTATGAGTAAAAGGGTTATAGTTTTCACAAGGATGACCTTGGGAATACCTCATATGAACATGTATCTATTAACTTAGCATACTAGACATATAGCTCTTTAAAAGAGTGGATTGTATAATCGGGGGCAATCCAACAAATTACTAAGCATTATCATCTCTTGCATGACTATAGTGGATAATATTATGGAGACCATATAATAATTGGTGATGTCTCATATTTATTAGTAGCTAAATATGATGAGGTAAAAATGGTTACTTATTCATTAATGAAGTTATTCATGTTCCAGGCATGGACCCCAATATTATTTCTATCTATCACATCACCCATACAAATAAGACCGAGTTTTAGTTGGATTGATGGGTGATTGAGGACATTGATAATGGATTTAAAATAATTACTTTATATCATAACGAGTATGATAAGATCTACAAGTTTGATGAGAGTCACTCTTATTCTTCTTCTTATCCAAAAATATTTTATGGCTATAGTATCACAAGCAAATGGTACTAGCAAGCAATGGAACTATAGGCTTATACACTTTGGCTATGGATCCTTGAGGTATATGAGTCAACATCAACTGGTTATTAGTCTTCCTCCTATCTTCCGTTAGTGGTGTACATGATGGGTGCATCCTAGGAAAACATCATTGAGAGTCATTTTAAAAGTGATAACCAGGCATATTACACAATCCTTAAAGATAACCATAATAATATTTATAGGTCCATAGAGTCTCCATCTCCATCTAGGAATAAGTACTTTTTGATATTTATTGATGATTTCTTCAAGTATGTATGGTTGTACACCATTTGCACCAAATATTAAGCTTTTGGAAAGTCTAAAGAATTCAAGTTTCTTGTGGAGAATCAATTTGAGAGGAAGATCAGGTTCTTTAGGACTCACGAACAAGGTTAGTGTGTTAGTCATGTATTTTATGATTTTTTTAAATGAATTATATGAGATTGAAATAGGCCCCGCCCATATTACATCATCACCATATAGTGGTATTGCAACAAGCTTGGATATTATCCATGTATCACTTGAAAATATTTGAATATTGGTCTCCTCCTTAAATATTGAGAAATATAAATAGTTGAGCTACTACCACTTGATAATGTCTTTGATGATTTTTAGGTTCTTCATAGAATTTATTTTTAGAGGTATATTCATCTTAATCCTAGACCAAGGTAGGGTGGCTAAGTGAAAGAACATGGTTACTATGGATATGGCTTGATGTATTTGCATGATAAGAAAATAAATATAAATTTCTAGGATGAAGTTATAACTTTTATAGCTCATATCATCAATAAATTTATGACTCATGTCAATTTGGGTATGACTTATCTTGAGAGATTGAGAGGAGATACACTTGATGTCTCTAATAATTTATAAATTTGAATCCACTACATGAGCTAATATTCCCAAATATACATAGAATAAGGTTAATACCAAGAGAAATAATTATATTCTTATGGAGAATTTTAATACCTTTAAGGCTTATCACTTGTATGATCTGAGGAAGCATGATATCATTACTCAAAGAGATATGGTCATTGATGAGGTGCTTTTATTTTTTCCTTCTAAACCATTTTGTATTCTTTTGGGTGATTATTTTCTTCCAAAGCTCCTCAAGTATTTTTATCATTGATTTTGATATTCTTATATTGGTTCTATTCTAGTTGTTATAGCTTCTCAACCTCCCAAAACGAGTTCATTAAGAGGTTATGTTGACATGAATACTCTATTTTGTACCTTTATCCAAAATTTACAGTAGTTTAGATCCTATAGTTGATGAGCTTGCTACTCCCATACAATTTGCAATAATGTTTGATATTGAGTTGGATGGTAAACCTAGGGTTGATACCCTAGTATTGGATTCTCATACTATTTCTATGTAGGATGTGCTTAAGCATTCCATAGATTGCTAAATTCCCAGTTGAACCCAAACTATCCTTTAGGATGCTTATCACATTCTCTCTTAGGAGCACCCAAAAAAGGCCACATATTGGGTATTTGTCTTAGAAATTGATAATTTTGGAGTTCCCCTCACTTATTCTTGGGGTAAAGGTTATCTTGAGTTGGGGGATGTGACACTTGTCAAGAATGAGTTATTAAGTAAGAATTATACATGGAAGCTTATTCCTCTTCCTAAATGAAAGAACATTGTTATTTATAAATGGGTCTTAATACCAATAAAATTTTTGATGGCCAAATGGAGAAGCTTAAGGTATGGCTTGTTTCTAAGGGATTAATTTAAAAAGAAGGGTGTTGGACATTTTGAGTCCCTAAGTCAAATTTGTCATTGATGTCACCAAATGAAGTCATAATTAATACCAAATATTTTAGTAGGAAACAAAGGGGATAAAAATGGTTATTTGATATCCAGGAAGAAGGCCAAAGATCAAGTGAAACAGTGATAATATTTATTTTATAAATTATTTAAATTCAGTGAGAATTTAAATTTAATAAATAAATATTAAAGGTGCTTTATCAAAGGATATAATATTATAATATGTGTTATTATAATATTAAGTAAGGTGGTGAAAAAGAGCCCAAAGTAAAATATTAATAATAATATTTTACTACACCCAAAGATGGGTGTTAGAATTTAAATATTCGAAGCATGTTACAAAGGTTTATCCTCGTCGACGTCATGTGGGTTAATTGCATTTTGAAGTGTCGAAGTTCTAAATAAAAGGAGGAAGATTAATATTTAAACCTATGCCCAAAGGACCTTACGATTATCTTTGCTCGATTGAAAATATAGCATACAAATCAATTAATGCAGAGCTTGTGAAACGGATGTGCGAATTTTAAGTTTGAGTTGCCAAAGAAAGAAACAAAAGGGACAAAGCCAAATATTTGGAAGCCAACTAGGTTCTTGGCCTAGTGGCAAGAGGACTGTGGCTTACATTTTATGTGCAAGGAGGCCAACATTCGAGTCTCGACAGAAGTTCTTGGCAGGTGTGTTGAAAGCGCCAATCGTGAGGCACACATTTTGTAAACAAGGAGGGGATAAAGTTTTTGAAGCACGTGGTGCTTCAAAAAATTGTGTGGTTGTTGGTGTCGTTGTTGTGACGTTTGTGTGGGCTGCGTTGAGAGTTCAAAACTCTCCAAAGGCAAAGGTAATATTTTGATTTTAATTTTAATTAAATGCCTAAATTGGAGGTATAAGGTTGTTTAGTGGTTGATTTTGGAAAGGTTGCTTTGTAATAAAGTTATGGTAGTTGAGAATTACATTTAGGAGTTATAAGGAAAATTTTGTGTTTATTTTTAAGTCTTAAAATTTCTATTGTGGAATATTGAAAGGTTAAGACTTTGTGGACAATATGTTATTTTGAATTAAGGGTTTTTGTGACTATTGTGAGGATATTGATTATTATTTAAGTTGGAGTGATAAGGTGTAATTTTGACATTATTTTGTGATATGTTTTGTTGAAGAAAATTATCCTCTAACCCTTATTGAGATTGACATAGAATCAATTGTGAGTGTTGCAGATTTGTAAGGTCAACTACTCTTCAAAAAAAGGTATGGGTAAACTTCTTCTTTGTTGATTGGCTTTATTGAAAATTAAGTTTGGAGTGAAAAGGATTTGTTTAGGGTTTCCTTTTCGAAAGTATGTGAGTGAATGCTTCAAGGTTTTCTGAATTGAGAGTTGTGATTAAACCTTGTTCTATAAGCATTTTTGTTGAAGCCATTGGTTGTGAGAAGAACTTGAACTAGGTTTTGAGTATCATTACTATGTGAGGATTTTTTATAAGAATTGTTGTTGAAGTGAGTTGTTATACAAAGAACTTGAACTAGGATTTGGAAAGATCATGAGTATCATTGCTATGTGAGATTTTTTATTGAGCATTGTTGGAAATTTTTTGAGTTGGTTGATATATGCTTGGACTAGGGTTTGTGAGAAAGGGTTATTCCTTGAAGTGATTGGTTGAGTAGAGTTGATTGAGACTAGTCAATTGGATGTAAAACTATTCTATATTATGATTTGAGTTGAGATTGAGCATTGAGTATAGAACATATTGAGTCTCTAACAATTCTCTTTATGCTTCTACGAGATTGAGTTGAGAAGGTGATTGAGTTGTGAGAATAGAACATATTGAGTCTCTAACAATTCTCTTTATGCTTCTATGATATTGAGTTGAGAAAGTGTTTGAGTTGTGAAAATAGAACATATTGAGTCTCTAACAATTATCTTTATGTTTATGTGATATTTATTTGAGTTGAGCAAGTTATTGAGTAGAGTTAAGAAAGTTCTGTGTGATCTTGTTGAGCAGATTTGAGCAGGTTTTGAGTGGACCTATTGAGCAGAGTTGAGAAATTTTTGTATGAGCTTGTTGAGAAGATTTGAGAAATTTCTATGTGGACCTACTGAGCAGATTTGAGAAAGTTCTAGAAAGGACTTGTGGATATATTGGTGCGAGCTTTTGTGGAAGCTTGTAAGGCATATTTGAGATAAGTCTTTGAGAAGAATTGCGAGCAGAGTAGATTTATTTGTTCAAACCTTGAGTTAAGGTTTGGGGCAGATCCAGTAGAGTTGATTCAAGTCTTGAGTTAGGGCTTGAGAATAGCTATTGAAGATAAATTTATGCTATACCAATTGGACTATGTTTAGTGCAGATTTGAGAGCAAATTTGGTGCAGATTTAAGGACAGATTTGTTCCAGACTAGATATAGATATGGAGAAGATTTTTGCTAGACCGAATGTACTATGTTTAGTACAAATTTGAGTGAGCTTGTTGAGAAGACTTGTGGTATACCGACTCGACTGTGTTTAGTGCAATAGTTGAGAAGAACTATGCTAGACCAACTGTAATGTGTTTAGTACAAAATTGAGACAGATATTTGTGTTGTACTTATAGTGACACTGAGAGGGGGGTGAATCAATGTGTTCTTTTAAAACTTTAAAATTGCAACTCTTAATGCTGAAATAATGCAAACTTAAAAATAGATATAACAAGCATAAAAAGAGAGCATCACACAACACATGATTTAACGAGGTTCACCAATGTGGCTACTCCTCAAAAATGACTGCTTGGACTACCATCCAAATCCAGCCTTCGCAAAGCTACAACTTTACAAAAAATTTACCAGCACCAACTGGAAGGAGCACCAACCCCTTATTTTTTTGCACCAACAGAAAGGAGCACCAACCCCTGATTTACCAGTCCCTACTAGAAGAAGAACCAACCCCTAATGCCAAGCTGCAACTTGGACTTCAAGAATAATCTATAAATTTTACAATAAAAATACCTTCGCCCTTTGCGCACAATCTGCTATTTTTATGTACTCTGCTTTTTTTGCACAAACGCTTTGCACAATCTGCTTCGATACACTCTACTTCTACACAATCACTTCGCACACTTTGCGCTATTATAGTCAAACGATCATCTTTAACCCTTTGTGCTTTTATGCTCTTTGTGCACTCTTGCTTCGCACTTAGCTCGATTCAACATGACTCGCTCTCTGCACACAGTGACTGAATTTCACACACCAATTCAAAAAACACTGAAATCTCTAAACAACCTTCCTTTTATAACAATGTCTTCATCATGAAAAACCCTAATCTTGGTCGGCTATAAACACTTAATCTTCATCGGCTAAAAACCATAATTTTTGTCGACTGAAAACCCTAATCCTCGTTAGCTTTCATCAATCTTCGTCGGCTTCACCATTTGACTCTGTAGCTTCTTTCGTTACTGTTGCCACGATAACACAACATGTCACGATATCGTGACACTTTCGCCTTCGTACGCTTCGTCTTGGCTTTTGTCATGATATCGTGACACTTCTCTCTTCGTAGACTTTGCCTTTTTCTTTTGTTGCGATATCGTGACACTTCTGGCTCTATACGCTTCGTCTTGGCTTTTGTCGTGATATCACGACACTTCTCTCTTCGTAGACTTTGCCTTTTTCTTTTGTCACAATATCGTGACACTTTCAGCCTTCGTAGACTTCATCTGTTCGTTTGTTGCTATATCGTGACACTTCTGCCTTCATAGACTTCGTCTTCAATTTTGTCACAAAATCGTGACACTTCTGCCTTCGTCGACTTCCTTTCTGCTCTTGTCATGAAATCATGACACTTCTTGCATCCGTACGCTTCCTTTACAATCTATCTTGAAATTGTGACACTTTCTACATTCGTACTTTTTTCTTTCACCCGCGAAAATGGAACATGTCACGAAATCACGATGCTTTCTACATTCACACTCTTTTCTGTCTTTCGCCCATGAAAATGGAACATGTCGTGAAAGTGCAAGTGCTTTCTACATCTGTAATCTTTTCTATATTTCGCCCGTGAAAATGGAACATGTCACGAAATCATGACACTTTCTACATCCGTACTCTTTTCTATATTTTGCCTGCGAAAATGAAACATGTCACGAAATCACGACGCTTTCTGCATCTGCACTCTTTTCTGTATTTCGCCTGCAAAAATGAAACATGTCGCAAAATCGTGACGCTTTCTGCATCCGTACTCTTTTCTATCTTTCGCCCATGAAAATGGAACATGTCGTGAAATCATGACGCTTTTGCTTCCTTACACTCTCTCTCTTCTTTAGGCCGTGAAAACCCGTCATGTCGTGATATCGTGACACTTTTAATCCTTAGCGCTTTTCTTCCCTTCAGACGTGAAAACTCGACATGTCATAATATCGCGACACTTTTTCTCCTTAGCACTTTTCTTCTCATCGGGTCGCAAAAACCTGACATGTCGTGAAATCGTGACACTTTTTCTTGCAAGCTCTTTCCTCCAAAACATGTCACAAAATCGTGACAGTTTTCTTTGCTTGCACCTTCTCTCTGAACATGTCGCAAAATTGCGACAGTTTTTCCCTTTGCCTTCTTTGCTTCCAACTTGTCACAAAATCGCGACAGTTTTTCTACTTGGCTTCTTTGCTTCCAACATGTCACGAAATCATGACAGTTTTTCCACTTGTCTTTTTCTTATCCAATATGTCATGAAATTGCGACAGTTTTTCCTACTGATTCTTTCTCTTCCAATATGTCATGAAATCGCAACACTTTTTCTTGCTTCTTCTCTCTCTTCCGATATGTCACAAAATCGTGACACTTTTTCTTGCTGCCCGAATATGTCGCGATAGCGTGACACTTTTCTTACTTGTATTTTTCTTTGATTTTTTGCATATGGGCTACTTAGATTTTTTTGGAAAAGCACTGTACATACTCTGAATGATCTTTGAACTTCCTGTTTGCTACATCTGAATAGCTTTTGAGCATATGAAATTTCTATCCACGAAAACATCTGATCTATCTAACTGTGTTGACAACAATGACAATCCTGTTGCTGCACCTTGCTCAACACTTTGGAGGTAATAAAGTAGAGAGGACAGAGTCTCCAGTGGATAGAGATCCATAAGCCAGGACATTGAGGACAAGTCTTCTAAGTGAGGACAAGAGTCTTCAAGTGGATAGAGATCCACCAGTCAGTGCAATAGAGGTAAAGTCTTCCAGAAGATCACTAGCCAGAGTAGAGGAGAAGGAGTTCTCCTATGGATAGAGATCCATAAAATTGATTTAGGGGATTGGTGTATCATTTGGGCATAGGTCTATAAACATTGTAATTGGGAAGGATTCCCAAGATATTGATTGAGAAAATTTAGTGAAATATTTTCTTCGTGGAAGTAGCCATCTTTGGGTGAACCACATAAATTGTTGTGTCTCTATTGTATGTGGTGCTATGTACATTGCTTTAATTATTGTTCTTGATATTCTATCTTTACATTGCATATATTGGTTTGGGAGAAAAAGTAAAAAGTGTTCTTATACTGTTCACCCCCCCTCTCAGTATAAGCTTGTTTTCTTCAATAGGTATCAGAGTTGGTTCCTTTGGAAGAGTTTAACAACTTGAAGAAAAAGCTAACAAGAACACAATGAACCCTAAGGATGTGTCCTTAAGTAATTCAACACCAATATTTGATGGAAGTGATTACATGTATTGGAGTATGATGATGAGGTTCTACTTGATGGCACTTGGCAATGAAGCTTGGGATGCAATAGAATTTGGATATGATCCAACAATCAATCCTCCTACAGATAAGGAAGGTAAGCTACTACAACACTATAATTCAAAAGCAATGAATGCACTTGTGAGAGGTTTGTGTAGATCAAAATCTATGAAGGTTATGCATTGTAAAACTTCAAAAGAAATGTGGAATAAATTGCAATATATATATGAGGGAGATAAAAGTATCAATAAAGCAAAGATACAAAATCTCAAAGGACAATTTGAAGCATTGAGAATGAATGATGATAAAAATATCAGTGCTTATCTAATTCGAATTTATGAGGTTATTAATTATATGCAAGGACTTGAAATGAATATTGATGAATCAGATGTTTGTGATAAAGTCTTAAGATCTCTTCCAAATAGATTCAGTGAACAAGTCTCTTCTATAGATGTATCATTGGATGGTGATACTTTGACAAGAGATAAGTTGCTTGGTATGCTAACAACTTTTGAGATAAGAATAAAATATTCTATTTCCCAGAAGGAAGCAACATTCAAAGCAATCAAGGAAACAAAGGATAAGAAGTCTGAATCAAGCAATGAGTCATCCAATGATGAAGAAGCAAATTATGGTAGAAGAGATAAATATTATAGAAAACCCATAGATCTAAGATCAGTTAAGTGTTTCAATTGTGGAAGGTATGGTTGCAACAAATTTTAAAGAACCAAAGAATAACAATGGTGAAGAAAAATAGGATCATAGGTACAAGGAATTAGAAAGATATAGGCATCAAAAGAAAAGTAAGGATGGACAAAGCAAACATGGAAATAAGTTCTTACAAATATAAAAGAGGAGCTACTATGCGGATAATGCAAGTAAGTACTCAAATGATAGTGATGCTAGCTTTTTAGACAATGATAGAGATGAAGTCCTATTTATGATTAAGGAAAAAGAACCAATCAAGAAGAGGACTCTAGTTATTCTCAAGTGTTTTAGATGTGGTAAATTTGGACATCTTGAAGATGATTGTACAAGAAATGGTTATAGTTTCAATGATTATGAGTATGAAGATGCACTTGAAGAATCAGATGAAAATATTCTAATGGCATTAGAAGAAGAAGTGAGTGATCCTATAGAAGACAATCCAAAAGAAAGTAATAATCTGGACAAAGGCAAACAAATAGAGGATTATTCAAAAGAGAATGCTTATGATCTCAAGGGAGAACTCATCTATGCCATTGAAACAATAAATAAGGTAAGAAAGCAACACTCTAATCTTGAAATTAAGTTTCAAGAATATGATGAAGAAATAAGAGTGCTTATAGTATATTTAAAAAATCAAAGGTCGAGGAAATAAAGTTCAAAGATAAGCTAGAAGCAAATATCTTGGAATGTGAAAAGTTAGCACAATAAGTGGAACTACTAAAATAAGACTTAGAGGACTCCAAGATCAAGATGAAAGGATTTAAAAATAGCTCAAAGCACTTGGATAATTTCATCAAGACATAAAAGACTACATGAAAGAAAACAAGTCTCAAATTTGAAAAGGTTCAAAAGAAATAGGAAGAAGAGTTAACTTAAATTTTTGGAGAAGATATTTTAGAAGAAGATAGTGTAAAAGAAATTCAGACATCATAGGATGAGTTGGACAATAGAGAGTTCAAAAAATATAGCCTGAATCCATGGAATTGTCAGCACTACTGTACCTTACGCATGATGATATTTCTGATGCATTAGCACCTCGCTTATGAACAAGACCAATGTTTGAATGTGGAAGAGCTAGCTTCAAGTGTCCTACATTGCCTAGTGGCTTAGTCCAACTAAAATCTAAACTTGAGATTGGATAAGACATTTGTGGAACCCCTATCTTAGCAATGGGTTGAAAGAATCCCACCTGACATCGAGGAACACTCGTGTCTTATCTTAAAATAATCATGTACACACACAGGGATAATGAATAGTTAGGGCCTATCCTAGAAAAAGCATTTTATCTCAGAAGTCTAGTGTAGTTAGTATGCAACTTTTGATAAGTCTATTAGGGTGTTTAAGTCTCATGGAAAACCTCAAAATTTTCTCCCATAGCAACAAAATGTCAAATATTACAACCATATAAATCATCAAATTGCAAATTATCGAATCCATGATACATATTTATATAAAGCACAATCAACATGTAGGATAGATACCGGATGGATATCAGAAATAATATTTAGATAACCACTAACTATATTGTGCACATTTTTTAAATTTGCAAAAGAAAATAGAATGACATATTACATCATTCGCATTATACAGTTGTAGTCATTTCATTTCATGTATGGGTGATTAATTGATTAAATTCTTATCTTAAGTATTTTCAATTATAGTCATGATTTTTACACATCCTATGGCATCATCCATTAGATTCATAAACATATTTTCATTCATTCCTTATGTTTTAAGTGATTAAAACATACAGGTTCATTTACATTAGATTACCATCGTGTAAATAAATCATTACATACATTAATGCATGCAAAGAAAGCAATATCAAATATGTGTTAAGAAAAGAACATCACATCCATATGCATCCATCACAAAAAGCACATCTAAGCATCTAGATCACTGCATATCATCATCATAAATCAAATAACTATCTAGTGCATGTCATCCATACATCACATCATATAGCATCAGCATAACATAAGCATTGCATCCATGTGCATCACATAAACATAAAATCAAAAATAAATGAGTACACAATAATGAGCCATAAAATAATGATCAGTCATATCATATATAAATATGTGTCTTAGAGTACATCAAGAGTACAAAAATACTCGCAAGCTACAAATGTGTAGGTCCTCGACCTTACACCAAAAATGATATATATCAAAAATGTATCCTGCAATAGTAGAGCTCTAGCTTTAATCTGCTCCCCTTGTACCAGAGCTCTCACTGCCTCCCTCAGTACTATGCTCAGGAGCCTGCTTTGCCTGCTGCCCTATTGTCTGCTGCGGACCCTGTTGAGAGCCCTGAGAACCACCTAGCCCAAAGAGGCCTAGCATTCGTCCAACCACCACCTATGCAATAGACACCTCTATGCATCGAGACCTATAGCTGGATGTTGTAGTAGACTGCCCTGCCTCCCTAGTCCTGGTGTGACTACTATCACCATGTGTACTAGAGGACCTGTGTGTCCTCTCACTCCGATGGGTGTGATGGCTCAAGCTAGCAATAGAATATATTGTAGTCTTGGATCTAGTCCGTTGGGACTCTGGAGCATACGGATCCTTGGGAACCTCTGCACCTAACATCTATATGTATCCAACTAACTTTTCCACCCGAGCAACCCTGGATGTGTGCCTGTCATTAGTACTCCAAAGCAAATCCTACAAGTTCTGGATCTCTGCCATAGGATCTCGACCACCTAGTAGTGTTGTTGCTAGTACCGCCAAAGGCCCCATAATCACCTAAGAGGGTGGAGGATCCTCCCTATGTGTCCTAATCAAATATTTCTCTGCTACTATTGCATCCCTCTGTGCTAGTGCTAAATCATGAGCACTTGTGAGCTCACCAACCTGGGTCTCTACTGCTGTATCCCATATTGTCAGGCTAGCAATCTATTGCTCTACCTGTGTTATTTGGTGATATTTTTCAATCAACTGTACCTATAGAGTAGCAATAGTAGTGTCTCGCTCCCTTTGTTGTGTCTGGAATTGTCCCGGCTAACTCTACAGGTTAGCCACCTATGCTGATAGTAGTCCCTCTGCACTATCAGGAGGGACCTCACCCTCATCGAGAGCCTCATTAGGGTTAACCTCAAGAGCCTTCTTAGTTGTAGCCTTTATGCCCCAGCCACCCTCTATCTGCTGGCACACATTGCACTTGTCAGGATCCACCTCTGCCCCTACCTGCTCTGTAGCTCAGCCCAAAGGCCCTATCCCATACCAACAGAACATAGACCACCATCCATCATACTCTAGAGTGGTCACAGCTCTATCAACTCCAGTCTCCTGGAAGTCATCTGGATCGTCTCCTGGAACCAGAGGATGAATCAATGGTAGATCACTCTCCAAAGCCAAGCACCTATAGACAAATGAGGTCTCTAGGATGTCCTACACCATGCCGAACTAACGCAGGACATAAAAGAAAAATTGGTACTCTTTGATATTGGTCTTCTGACCAAGTAACCATCTATCCCGATGAGCCTGTTGAAGCTGCTCATCAGCCTTAGGCCAGTCAGGACACTTTATGTATGATCACACTCGATATCATATGGCCCGAGTCCTACAAACCGTGTGATAATTTTGGATGTCACCAGCATGGGTCCTGATCTGAAAGCCCTCCTTCTCCCGAGGCCAATAGGCAGCATATCACTAATAGGCATCATTGATCTTCATGATATGTAAGGGCCGCTCCCTAGCACGCTCTATCCTGATGTGCTGCCAGCTCTAAATTTGAATAAGTAGACTATAATTGATCCCCCAATAGCTCTAGTCAGTAATATGATATAGCTCATAGTACAACTGACACAGTAGAGTACTCCTCTAGGCTATGAGTAGTGGTCGTCATGTGGAGTTCTGAGTAACTCTCCTGATAGTGGCCAAGAGGTTCCAAGGAATGCTCACACTTGAGGAGTTTGGAAGTACAACTTGCACCACCAGGTGCATAAAAATAGCCTCATGTATGAAGAAGACATTCTTCCTCTACCAATAGCCGATGTGAACCCTTCCATGGTCAAAGTCGCATTGAGCCTCCTTGCTCCGGATGCCGAATATGGTATTAAATACGGACTCCTTAGCCCTAGAAGCCATAGAGATGATGGCCTCACCATCAATGGGTATCCTAAAGATCCTATAAATGTCCTCTAGAGTCACTGTCATTTCACTTGTAGACAGGTGAAATGTGTTGGTCCGCACATTTTAGCATCGAGCCAACATAGTCAAATAGGCCTAATCTACCCTGATAGTGGGTAGATCTAGTACATAGCCAAAGTCGACACCTGTGAACTACTATCACTCCCCAAGATTGAGCTGTCCACAGAGAGTCTTAAGAATATCTGGCTCTCAAGCTCTAAAGGTCAATCTCTAAAATAGAAAGCATGATATAAGGAAAAATCTAACTAAAACAAGCAAAAACATTTAAAAATAACCTAAAAATTAGAAAAAATAGCTAAAAACTATTAAAATTGCAAAAACATGTTATCTTGCAGGCCTACAAATCAAAATTGTCATTCAGACAGGTCAAAAATGCATTAAATGACATTAATTACCTTTTAAAACTTAGAAAAATTTAAAAAATTATATTTTTTTCTAAAGTTGGCGAACCACGGGTCAACCCTGCGGTCCACATACAGTCAAAAATTGACCGTTGGGATTTTGAATGCTGATCATAACTGGCAGTTGTGGTCCCCAATTGACCAATTTAGAACTGCAGCTGGTATTTGCAATTTTTGATTGAGATCCCGCTGGGTGCAATACCGCAACCAAAAATGAAAAAAAAATTAAATCCTAAGCTACCCTAGCCTAAGGTGAGGTTCATTACCAACAATTTAGTGATATTGATTTACCAATTACTTAATTGGGTTAATTTTTAGTGGTAATGGATGCGAGGTCTTGGTTTTTGAATTACCTTGCCCTTGCCTCGTCCGTCGTGGCTAGAAGAAGCTTACCCGTGCTCTGCCATCGTGCTGTGAGTAGGTGTGCAAGTAAAGTTTGGTATATTTTAGGTGATTTCTTAGTTGTCACTATCAGAGATCCATATTTGCAAGTTGCTATCAGCGAATAATGAGAGACATTTAAAAATTAAGCTTTTTATAAGCCTCTCATGTTTCGTGCAAACTGCAGGCCCTAGTCGTGGTTCCCAAAATTGCAAATGGAAACCGTAGACCCTAGTCGCAGTTTGCAACTGGAAAGTAATTTAGAAAAATACCACCATGGGAAGGGCCAAAAAGATAAATTAATGCCTCCCATTGGGTTAGAACTCAATAAAAGCAAATTAATTTGGAAATTTGGTGATAATCAAGCACAGGGAACCAATTAAAAATAAAAAATTTGACGAATATTATAAAGTACATTCAACTGAGGTTGATGCTATGACAATCCTTTCATGGAGTGATGCACCTCCCAGCCAAATAAATAAACTCAATTCATAATTCAAAACATTCAAAAAAAGTCAAATAATTAAAACACCAAATGCACCTCATATTTAGTAATTTACCCTATACACTTGGTGGTTGCATTGACTTGCGATCCATGCAATCCGACAGGATGAGTAAATTACCATAAGGACATTTGGGGTAAAATTTTCATCATTGATCTGATATGCTTCTTTTCAATCTCTAAGAAGGCCTTCGTGGTCAGACTGCTCCATGGGAACGAGGCATTGCATGTCATTTCTTCTATGACCTATTTTCAGCAAATCATCGATAATTTGATTCAACACAAATCTGATTGGATTTGTATCAATTTGCTTCTCTAAGATGGCTATTGCAGCCCGATTGCTCCATGGGATAGAAATGTGCAAATACTATTAACAGTTGGAATCAAAATTTGAACTAGGCCTAGCCAATGCATTACTTTGCTCAAATCTAAATTTGTTCAAATCATCCATGGTGGTCAAGCGACATCGTCACTTTATTCATTATCATTACTCTCATCGACTCGTTGCTTGAGGGGGTATTCATAATATCAAATCATAATCAAAATCAACAGAAGATCCCAAAGATTTTAGATCCCTTGATCTTGTCAAATTGTGTTCGTCCTTGCAAATCATAGTCAACAACTATCATAAGCTTACCCCTTTGCTTGGGGAAAATAACAAATATGATTTTGCTTGTTGTTCTCCGCCTTTCAGATCTATGGGTCAGAAGATACCTATGGAATGCATAGTTGCACCGAATGAGATGAGAAGGGCACAAGCTTTTCAATTTTAAGCTTCTAAAGAGTTGGAAGCAATGATTCTAGGATGCGCATCCTTTTGCTGGACCTGGGGCATCTAATGTTGATCCGACTAATGATCATCATAGAACCTTTGGTATCATTTTAGGAGGTCTATTTTTTCTCAGTGTTGTTTTATCTCATAACGCATCTCAAAATGGGCATTTGTAGACACCTAAAATGCGTCATGTCGAGGGCGACTACTTATATGGAAATGCTACAAGACCATATGGAAGATCTTGGATAGATTCGAATATAGAGCAGTGGTTCTAACCACTCAATTTGGGATCCTTGGCCTAATCAGTCTGAACCGCAACTCAGACCTATGATTTACAATTGAACCATGGTTGAGATCTATGGTTTACAATCTAGACCGCAACTATGACCTACGATTTTAACTAAAGTTCAATTGGCCTTCAATCTGAGCCAAATAGGTTGGAACGGCCATTTGATCTAGAAGAAGGTGATTAATGGATGAAAGATTCTAGAGGCTTCCATTCCAACTGTCCTAACCACCTCTTCTTGATCTTGGCTTCTCTAGGAAGCCACCCCTAGTCCTAGGGCATCCTATAAATACCCCCTCCAAATGGGGAGAATATATAGATGATTTGTATAGCGAAGCACTGATGAATTATCGATAGAGAGTTAATTGATCAAGTGAGCAGTGAAGCCCTATCGAATTGCATACTGAATTCGTGCATTTGAGAAGGCCACTTTGCTATTCACCCAAAGATCAATTTGCCATGGAATTTCTAGGAGCCTAGAAGAACCAAGAAATGTGAATCTGGGCAAACGAAGGTCCATCACAGTGTTTAAACAACCAAACCTGTTAGAAGGACATTGAAGGTGACCCTTGAACATCAATTGGACAAGGAGGTTAAGCCCACTACCCTTGGAATTAAGGTCAAGCTTATCATAGTGCTAATCATGACTTTCAATCATGTTTTACAATGCAGATCGCTCACCAGAGCTGCATTTTGTAGCTAAGGTATCACCACATTCCTCTTTTCATTTTTGTTCGGCTAATTAGTTTCGATTAGCTATTTTCATGATTAAATACATTTTAACAAACTTTTGATCGTAGAATTAGGTTAGATTAGCTTCTTTATGTTTATGCTTCAACTAGGACATAAATGGGTTCTTTATGCACTTTTATTCCTTGTTTTACACATTTAATCCATGCATAGTGTAGCTGCTACTTATCTTTACGCTATTATATGAATCTTGATTCGATTTACATAGCTTAGAAGCACTTTTCATGTTTTCTTGATTATGCATGTTTAATGGTGTCATTATGCAATTTTCCTAAAAGGGCCTCATCATGAGAGGTTGCCTATCTTTTTGACATTCTTGTGTTGTTTCTTGACCGCAAGGAACAATTTCAAAGGAGAACCAACTATCAAGTTCCTTCCCCATCGTGAAGAAGAGGGCACCTCCACCCTAGAGTAGTTCGTGTCATCCTGAAAGGCACCTATAAATCACACCTACCCTTGAGAGGGAAACAATTACACACTCCTATTGTAATATTGTATCAAAGTGATTATCCCTAAGAGGGATGTACCTATAATTTGATTTTGACTTCGAATATAATGGAATAAAGCGTATTTCTTCATGATTCATTTGTTGTTAATTTCTCATTCTTATATGCATGTTATGCTTTTATCATTTATTGCAATAGGATGCCTTGGGTGTGAGCCTTTTTGGTGGTTAAAAATATAACTTTTTTATCTCTTTTTAATAACACTAAATGTAATTTTAATAAAAAACTTAGATAACTAGTCCCTCTTGGGATACCATAGTGTTATGTATTTGGGCTCTCATCCAAGAGACCTAGGTTCAAACCCCAATAAAAGGGAACATGACCCTTTCAAAAAACTGTACTTACCCTAAAAAATTTATCCCATGAGGGATACCATAGTGGTATGTCTTTGGATTTTCATCTAACATATCCAAGTTCAAACCCTGGTACAAGGGGATTGGGAACCTTTCAAAACCTATGTCTTACCCTAAAATTTTATCTTGTGATGGATACCGTAGTGGTATATTTTTGGGTTTTCATTAAGGAGACCCAAGTATAAACCTCAATACAAAGGGACTAGGACCCTCTCAAAACTCGTGCCTTTCCCTAAAATTTACCAAAGTTCAAACCTTGGTACAATGAAATGAGAACCTTTCAAAAAACCTAAACTTATTCTAAAAATTTCCAAGTTCAAACATCAATACAAGACAATTGGGACCCTTTTAAAACCTATATGTAACCCTAATTTTTTTTGTCCTATGTAGGATATCGTAGTGGTATGTCTTTGGATTTTTATCTAAGAGATCCAAGTTCAAATCCCGATATAAGGAAACAAAACCCTTTAAGAAAATTGTACTTACCCTAAAATTTGAGTCTTGTGATGGATATCATAGTGGTATGTATTTGGGTTTTCATCCAAGATATCAAGATCAAACACCTATACAAGAGGATTGGAACCCTTTCAAAACCTGTCTTACCCTAAAATTTAGTCCCCTGAGGGATATTATAGTCGTATGTCTTTGGTTTTTCAACTAGGATATCCAAGTTCAAATATTGATACAAGGGGACCAAGACCCTTGTTGGAACCATTTCTTTCATCCATAGGATTCGATTGTCATGCTACAAGAAAACATTTGAAACCAATGAGCTATTACAGACTCTGGTCAACCTGTCTCTTTATTCTGATTAAAAATAGATATTGCTAAATAAAAACTACATAATGGGTAAGGAAACCCCAACGGTAATTTATGATAATATGCAGATTACATGCTCCAGATTTAGAATTATATTATATGTGTAGCACCCTAAAATTGGCACAGTATAATTACAATAATTACATTCACCTCAGTAAATAATTTAAAATTCAAATTTAACCTCCCAAACCGCTCGTTAACCGTCGGAAAACCTGTTTCCCCCTTTTTTGTGCCATTTTTAGAGGTTGTTTTGACCGTTTGACGATATCGTCGCCGATCAGACGATATCGCCCCAGATTTGACGATTTCGTCTGGACTAGGACGTCCAGACGATCTTGTCGCAAAACTAATTTTGCAAAGTTGGAATCTGTTCCAACGGGTCTCCAATATGGGTAGAAGCGTGTCTGCACCGTTGGGACCCTCCCCCGTTGGAGATCTCCCAAATTGGGATGATCTCCAACCTCCTAACTACTCCCCTAAGCCTATTTAGTCTCTAGGATTTTCCCTTCCCAACCCCTGGCTGAAATTCTCTGCAAGTTGACTCCATTCACGTTAAATCATCCCTATTTTGCATTTGCACTAGTTCCACATCAATTTTGTTGTAGGTACATCACTGTTTTTTAGCCGGAGCCAGCACCTATCGTCGTCGATGAACCTGTTCAGATCGGAGGCGAACCTGTCGAATTCGAGGCGATTTCGTACTGATGCGAGACGATCTCGACTGCAATCCGTATTAAGGCAATCAGTGCCTGAAGTTTGCATTTCTCAACTTTTTCTCTGTCATTTTATTCTGCAAATTAGATAATCTATTCAGTGTTTTATGTTATTTTGCATTTGGAGTTCACCCATTTAGATTAAGTGCATAATTAAATCTTAATTATCATCTAATCAGCATGATTCGTTTATGTCTTTGTGTTTAAGTCTCAGTTTGATAACATTGCTACCATTTTATATCGTTTCCCTCTGTTAGCACTGTAGTACTTTTTGTATTTTGCATCTGTTTTCGGTTTTGCAGGTCTCTGACGAATTCGTCGTCATATCTCAGACGATCTTGTCTGATTACAGACGATTCTGTCGAATTTCAGACGATCCAGACTGCTTCAACATCAGAATCTTCTTCAGACATCCGGATCAGGTATTCCTCATTTGCATTCTGTAATCTCTCTATTTTTTTGTCTTTAAATCTGTTTTCTGTATTCATTGAACTTGCATTTTCATGTAGATTAATCTAGATTCATTCGGCCAAACCTAGGATATGAATGCTTAAGGTTAAAAATGAACACATTTAAACACATTCCAAAACCTAGGCGTGGAAACTGCCCTTAAATGTTTCCTGGTGAACCCACCATCCGTCGAAAAATCATCAAAATACACCTCCCTTGAGAGGCGGGACCTTCGCAAAGTCCTCTCAGTCCGAGGTACCGTGACATCCTTTTCCCATCCTCCTTCCGGGCACGGATCCTATAGCTTGAAGGTAGGGATGCGAAAAATTTGGAGCGATACATTTTGGTGAACCCGACGTGAATGCATCATAACCTTTTGAAAAACAAAAACAAAAACAAAAACATATATAGAACAACTAAAACTTAGATGCATTTTAAAGCACTTAAAGTTTAAAATCATGTTAGATGGTAGCTCCTAAGAAAAGGTTAGCAGTTACTATAAACGTAGAAAACCAATTGGCAGCAATAGAAGTCAATTCTGTCCTTAGTGTGCTTGAAACAAGTAGAAATCAATTCCTGTGGAACGAACTTGATAGAAGACTTAGTCTCATCTCATCTAGGTCCACACAACTTAAGCAAATCAAGAGGCTAGTCCTAGATAGAATCCTGGATCCTCACCAACTAGTTTTTTATCA
This sequence comes from Wollemia nobilis, assembly GCA_028583015.1. NCBI lineage: Eukaryota > Viridiplantae > Streptophyta > Pinopsida > Araucariales > Araucariaceae > Wollemia > Wollemia nobilis. The sequence goes on from JAQPPZ010009207.1 coordinate 88,056, forward strand.
TGAACTTCAGAGAGCCTCCCATAGATGGTTAGCTTATAGGAGAGCTTTAGTATCTTCAGAATTATTCGCCTTCGAGGAATACCTCGAGAACGCAGCTATTATACGCCAATTTCTAGTTCATGTAGAAGCCCTAGAAACTGTTCTTATGATTAGGAGAAGATGGAATAGAGTTCCTAGAGCTATGTTGTATCGTGAGTATTGTCGTGAGCTTTACTATTATCAACCAGCCATCTGAAATACATGGTATCACTATAGCTCTTTTCATCAAATTTTTAAAAGAAAACTTTCAATTTGAAGAAGAACATTTCATGACTCCTGAACAACTTGAACCTATTAATGATATTCATAAATTGTTTATAGAAAATTAGATTATTATTTCAGTATTATTTCTTGCATTTATTGTGTTATTTGCTGTCTTTATTATATTGTTTCAAAGAAAAACTAAAAAATTAAAAATCAAAAACATAGCAAAAACTTAAACATTTCATTTTCAAATATTGTAGTAGGTATATAGTAAATATATACCTCTTAATTTGTTGCATATATATATATATATATATATATATATATATATATATATATATATATATATATATATATATATATATATATATATTTGCTGAAATCAAAACTTAGCACCATGCCTAAACTTAGGAATGGTAAAGAAACTTTAGGAGAAGGAGAAGATTGGTTACAAGATACAACTAAAGACCCAAATGTCCTTCTTGGAGATACAAATCCGGAAGGAGAAACTCTAGGTCAATCAGATGAAGACTTAGGTGAAGATAAGGAACAAGAAGGAAGTGTTAAAGAGGATGGATCCTCATCCCCTAGAGTAGCTCCTAATGGAACTATTGCTTTTGACAATGCAGAGCATTTTCAAAAATTTCTCATTGATAACATTGATGACCTTAATGTGGCAATACGTATTGATAAAGGACAAATTAGTACCACTCAAGCAGCCATGGAATATATGTGTAATATACGCACTAATCCCTTGTCTTTCATTGATCAAGAAAGTGACAAGGCTGGGCCATCCAATACGGATATGGTCACTATGGCTCAAAACATGTCAAAACAACAGGTTATCCAACCTCCTAAGGAACCTGTTATTCAACCTAAAATCACTCCCACACAAAAGAAACCTTCCTTCACTACTTTATTCCGCCAAACTATTGAGCAATATGCTTCAAGTAAACAAAAACCTAAAACAAAGCCAAATACAAACTTTCAACAATCCGGAATACAACATAATCCAACTTCAAAATTCCTCCATAATACTTTTCCTACCAATACTTTACACAATAGTAACATGGCATCTAATCTGCATGTTCCTCCATCCTATGCCCATAAAACCCATGTCAATGCCCTACCAAACCAATATGGGGGGCAAACTAGTAATCTGGAAGCCATGGTGAAACAATTAGCTTCACGTATGGACCAGATAGATCCCTACCGTCCCTCGTATAATTATCGAGAGATCTGTAGTCAACCATTGGATCCCATAGTTGTAGCTCAACCATACCCTAAGCATTTTCCCATGCCCGTCCTGCCTATATATAAAGGAACCGAAGATCCCATAGAGCATCTTCGCATGTTTAGGATAGCATGTCATGACATATCGCATGACGACTTGCTATTACTAAAAATGTTCCCCAAAAGTTTAGGTGGAATGGCATTAGAGTGGTACTATCAATTGCCCACTCATTCTTTGAGAAACTTTGAAGAAAGCAAGTTGAATCATTTGTCCATCAATTTAGTGCCTACATCGAGAGGCATGTAACTATTAAAGACCTATACAATTTAAAACAAGACAAGGATGAATGCTTTGCCGATTTCTTAGCTAGATGGAGGCAATTGATAGGAAAACTGCACTTTGTGTTGCCTTATAGGGAAATGTTGGACATTTTCATCAACAATTTACAAGAACAGATATCTTATGAGCTATCGACTGCTACCTTAACTACCTTCGATCAAGCTATAGATTTAGCTCGAAGAGTAGAAGATGCCCTCATTAGGAGAGGCCAACTTAGGAAGAAGGATGATGAGAAAACATCCAGAAATCAATATAAAAACAAACAAGTTGTCGGTGACGGAGTCACTGACAGCAAAAATGTTGCTAATGTCAATGCAACGAAGACAACAAAAAAATTCATATTGAAACCTCCTGACAAGCCTCCTCGAGAATTCACTAGATTAAACCAACCCTTATCAACTATTTTACCTCAATTGCTCGAAAGAGGTTTGATCCAATTACCGACCATCCGGGAACCTGATCCGACTATACCCGGATATAGAGCTGATTTGCACTGTGATTTCCATAGAGGACCTGGACATTCTACCAACGCTTGTAAAAGGTTGAAACATAAAATACAAGATTTGATTGACAATAATGAAATGGAAGTGCAAGCCTTCCAACCTAAACAAAACCCTCCTAATAATACTCAAAAGACCATTCCCCAAAATCAAAATCAAAATGCCAATCAAACTCTAGACATATTTCAACACCCTTTACCAAGACATGGTAAAGAGGTAGCTAATCAAATCGAACATCATAATGTTCCCCCTCCTACCCGATATGTAGGAACCATTAGCGGACAATTACCTGTTTAGGATCCTCAAATATTTGACACGACCTTATCCCTGGTTACGACCAGGCCCTTACATAATTTTCAAACTTTTGATTCTAGTGATATAGAATCAGATAGTGAAAGTGAAGTAGACATTACTTCAAATCAATCGAATAGTTCTAAAAATGAATCAGATCCTATTCAACCCATCACAGATGCTATGGTTCCAGAAGAACCATTTCCTAGAAGAGTCACTACTCGACCTTCTTCTAATATATTCCTTTCTAATGAACAAGCCATTAATGCTCAACCGAGACCAGTTCAACGTCTTCACTATAACATTGTAGGTACCATTGGAGTCGTTACTCGACAACAAGCTCAAAATTCTCAACAAGAACCAAACCAGAACGATGGATCAGCTCCATTCGTTTTGAAAAACCCCAATAAAGGGAATCATGCTCCTACTGTTCAACCTAAACCCCCTTACAACATTAATGAGCAATTGTCTAACACTACGGCCAGAATTTCCCTCTTAGATTTATTAAGATCCTCTCCCACCCATAGGGATGAGTTGATGCTTACATTGAGCCAAATGATGGTACCTCAAAACATTCAACCTGAAGCTATGGCCAATACTATCATCACTCGAGAGATTGATTGTATTGACTTTCGGGATAAAGATATCCCACAACACAGTTTACATAAGGACAATCCCTTATACATTACTTGTCTAATTGGAGATGTAGCTGTCAAAAGAGTTTTGATTGATAATGGCTCATCTCTAAACATTTGCACCTTTGACTTCTACCAACGATTTGGCTTTAGAAGTGATGAAATGAAGAAAAGTGATATGATTATCAAAGCTTTTAATGACGAAACACAAGAAACGTGTGGAGTTATTACCCTCCCATTGCAAGTTGGTCCTAGAACCCTAGAAACAACCGTGTTTATTGTACATTGCCCAGCATCGTACAATATACTTTTGGGTCACCCTTGGATCAATGCCATGCGAGCGGTCCCATCAACTTTACACCAATGTGTTAAATTTGAGTTTAAAAATCAGTTGGTCACTATTCATGGTGACCCTAGACCTTTTGATATGTGTGCTTTGGCAGAACCCGTTGGAGTGCAATTTTGCCCAGCTCTGTCATCCACACATCCTAGTTCTTATCTTTCATCTAAAACTGTGAAACATAAACCCATAACTTCACCTATTTCCCCTCCATTAATTTCATCCTCCTATATAGATCAACAACCCTCTAAACAAATTATTTTAGAACCTCAAAAGGATCTTAAATCTACAACTAATCCTTCAAATTCTACCCCTATAAATTTAAAACCTATAGACACATCTATCATACCTTCCACATCTCAAGACATAGGTAATAAGCCTTCTACATCTTATGCCCTTTCTGATGAACTCTTACCAGATTTATCTACAACCTTAATATCAGAAAAAATGAATGCGTTCATGCGAGATACAAACCTTTTAAATAACTTGCCGCCATCTCCTCGTACTTTGGGCCTCCCACAACCTATGGGAAGTACTTACCAAGTCGGGAGTTGTGCCTTCATTTATAAAGGATATGACTGGGGAAGAATCCCTCGGAATATCAAAACTCACCATGAAGGATACGCTCGGTGTTATTTTACCAATGATTATATTAAAGCTAAACCCATGATGCTTAAAATGGGATATAAAGGGAAAGGCTTGGGACCTTTCCAAAATGGCATGAAAGAACCTTTCGAGGTAGAACCGTGGCCTGCCCGTTGTGGTGTGGGCTTATTTCCTAGTAAGGGTCAACCCTTTCCTTTTGAGGATGATGATCATCTCATATGCTATCAAGATTATTTGGATAGGCATGTTGATTTGCCTCTTAAAAATCAGTCATTTTCATGCAACATGCTATCCATAGCATACCCTGAAATGATTGCTGACCCCGATGAAGAATTGGAAGGAGATATCTTCCATGATGTCTCTGTTGAAGAGATGTTGCACAATGGGTTTTATTTTGATGGTTCTATACCAACTATAGCCCAACTTGAGGCCACTAATCCTCAAGATGAATTATCTAAATTAACCTTACAAGAATTACAAGAGTTAGGCGTTTCACCCGCCCCACCTAATTTTGAAAGAGATCTACACATGGAGGTAGAAAATGTCATTAAAATTAACATTGGAACTGAGGACAATCCTCACATAATCAATATCGGGTCAGAATTAAGTCAAGAAAAACAAGAACAATACATTGCATTCCTTAAAGAGTATGAAGATGTCTTCGCTTGGACATACGAAGATATGCCAGGTCTAGACCCTTACGTAGTCATGCATCATCTAGTGGTCCATCCGGATGCTAAACTTGTTAAACAAAAACTTAGAAAAATGCATCCCAAAGTGGCTCTGCTAGTCAAAGGGGAGTTAGAAAAACTCCTGAATGTTATCTTTATACAAGCTATTGATTATGCTGAATGGATCTCAAATGTAGTTCCAGTCACCAAGAAAGAAGCTACCAAAGTTAGGGTTTGCACAGATTTTAGAGATATTAACGTTGCATGCCCTAAAGATGACTTTCCTCTTCCAAACATGGATCAAATCATTGACTTCACTGCCGGGAGTGGGATGATGTCCTTAATGGATGGATTCTTCGGCTATAATCAGATCAGGATAGCTCCTGAAGATCAGGCTAAAACAGCCTTTATTACCCCCTGGGGTACCTTTTGCTGGAAAGTGATGCCATTTGGCTTAAAGAACGTCGGTGCAACTTATCAACGAGCTATGACCTATATTTTTCATGATATGATGCATGATATCCTACATGATTATGTGGATGATATTATAGCTCGCTCTATTATTGAAAATAATCATTTAGATGATTTAAGGAAAGTCTTTAATCGATTACGAGAATATCTCATTCGATTAAATCCAACAAAATGCATATTCGGAGTTAAATCCGGCAAACTATTAGGGGTTTTAGTTTCTTTACGTGGTATTGAAATCGACCCTCTCAAGATTGCGGCCATCACTGATATGCCCGCACCTACTAATATATCTGAGTTACGAAGTTTACAAGGTAAACTTCAAGCCATCCGTCACTTCATCGATAAGGTCGGCGGACAAAACCGGTCCCTTTCTTAAACTCCTTAAGAAGGATGTCCCTTTTAATTGGGACACAGAATGTAGAGAAGCTTTTGAACTTCTCAAACAATACCTCCTTAATCCACCTGTGCTTTCACCACCTAAATCCGATCGCCCATTTCTCCTATATATTTTTGCCTCAGATTCTGCCTTAGGGGCTATGTTAGCTCAACTTGATGATGAAAAGCGAGAACGTGCTAATTATTACATTAGCCGAACCTTCATCAGTTATGAAACCCGCTACACAACATTAGAGAAACTATGTCTAGCAGTCGTGTTTGCTACGCAAAAATTACGACATTATATGCTTAGTCAAAAAACTTATGTCATTGCTAAATATGATCCCTTAAGGTATCTCATGAGTCGACCTTATTTATCGGGTCGCACGGCCAAGTGGGTTCTTGCTCTAAGCGAGTTTGATCTCACATTCATAGGACAAAAGTCCGTTAAGGGTCAAATCATAGCGAGATCAATTAGCTGCTGCACCCTTAGAGTCTACCCATCCCCTCATCATTGAGTTTCCAGATGAATGCCTTCAATTAGAGGCAGACCATAATGAACAATGGTCCTTATACTTTGATGGAGCCCGATGCATGAGTGGGGCTGGTGTGGGTATTATTTTAATATCTCCGCAAAAACATCTTATTCCTCTGTCCTTCAAACTGACCTTTGCTTGCACCAACAATACTGCTGAGTATGAAGCTCTAATCCTTGGATTACGAGCTGCTCTAGCACTAAAAATTAAACACCTTTTAGTTTTTGGTGATTCCCAATTGGTTATAAACCAAATTAATGAAGTTTATCAAACCAGAGATGATAAACTGCGCCCATATAAGGCCTATGTTTTACAATTAATGTCTTTATTTGATCAAGTTACCTTGGAAGCCATTCCTCGAACTAGCAACCGTGCAGCTGATGCTATGGCCGCCGCTGCATCTCTCCTGCCCTTGGAGTTAGACGACGAATATGCCACTATCATTATTCGTCGACTCCAGGAACCCACTTCAAATAAGTCATGCTTAGAGCCTTTGGATGTGTTTCTAATCAATGAAACTACTCCTGAACCTTGGTATACAGACATATTTGATTTTCTCCAAAATGGGACTTTCCCTGCCAATTCTAATAGAAACCAGCGTCGGTTATTACGTCGACGAGCAAGTCGATTCGTCATAATTGGCAATACTTTATATAGGAGATCTTTTGAAGGTATCCTATTAAGATGTTTAAACTTAGAAGAGTCTAAATCAGCCTTGAGTGAAGCCCACGATGGATCTTGTGGAGGACACTTTAGTGGTAGTGTTATTGCTAAAAAGCTCCTTCGGATAGGATACTTTTGGCCTACCATGGAAACGGATGCACATGAATATGTGCGCCATTGCGACAAGTGTCAAAAACATGCTGACCTTGTCCATGCACCTGCACAAGAGCTGCAGGCTATTTCATCTCCATGGCCCTTTTCTAAATGGGGCTTGGATATTATTGGCAAAATCAATCCTGTGTCATCTAATGGACACAAGTTCATCATAAGCGCCACTGAGTATTTCACGAAGTGGGTCGAAGCTATGCCTTTAGCTTCCTGCATTGGCACACAAGTTTCTAAATTTATTTTTAATCAAATCATTTGCAGGTTCGGAATTCTTGCCAATCTCATCTCTGACAATGGAACTTGCTTCAAAAATAAAGATGTTAAAAAATTATGTCAAAAATATAAGATTCAACATCGCTGGTCCACCCCCTATTATCCTCAGGGTAATGGTCAAGCAGAAGCATCTAACAAAACCCTAATCAAAATTCTCAAAAGATTAGTCAATAAAACTGGTCGTGACTGGCACATTCAATTATATCCAGCCTTGTGGGCCTATCGAACTAGTGTTCGAACCCCCACTGGAACTTCACCATTTGTTTTGGTATATGGTGCTGAAGCAGTTTTCCATTTGAATTGGAAGTTCCTTCTTTGGCTCTGCTACTTCAAGATACCGAAGTAGGAGATGAATATCGTGCTGGCAGACTCAGTCAGCTGGAACTCCTAGATGAAAAATGCATCAATGCTTTGGAGCATCTCCGTGCATACCAAAACAAGCTTAAAAGATCATATGCTAAGAAAGTTCGTCATCGATCCTTTGAGATTGGCGACCTTGTTTTAAAAGAAAATCAAAAAAATACAAATGCAACTAAGGAACTTAAAGGTAAATTTGAGCCCAACTGGCTTGGACCATATATTATTACTTGCTAAATTTGAATCGGGAGCATATAAATTATCTACCTTAGATGGTAAAGAACTTAAAGAACCCATGAATATTTTGCATCTTAAACGTTACTATGCATAAATTTGGTCATTTCATCCATGTATATATTTGTTCAAAATTACTATCTTGTATTTCTTTCAATTTATTCAAAAACACCAAAAACATTCATAAATCTCCAAAAATCTTCAAAAACTATCTATTGCATTTATTTAAGGCACTTGTTAAATTTTTTGCTCAAAAACAAAAATCAAAATAAAAATATAAAAACAGCTATATGCTTGACTCTTTCGAAACCAAAATAAAATAAAGAAGAAAGAGAGAGTCAACATTCTCCAAACTTCTCAAAAATCATTTATATATATTTTCTTACAATTATTGCAGTTATATGTTTCAACTTATTTTGGATAAATTAGCATTTATTTGGCATCCCTCACTTGCACACTCACAACAAATAAATATCTTGATTTTATCTGGCATGATTACTAATCTCTCTTATATCAAAGTCCACAAAATTCAATTAAATAAAGTTTGAGCATAGAGAATTGATCTTGTTATTTACTTAAACCAAGCACATCTTTTCACAATAAAATGATTATATTTGTAATTTCCATGTTTTGCTACATAGTAGAAGTGATTTCTTGAGTGAAAAGTTTCCCCTGCTATCCTATCATGCACATGGTCTAGAATCTTTGAGAATTGGCAAAAGGACAAGCTCACCCCTACCCAGAATAAAAATCCCTTGCTCTACAGCTAATCCGAGCAAGTATCCCTAGCAAAGAAAAAGAAAAAGAAAAGAAAAGTTCAAGAAAAAGAGAAAAGAAAAATGTTCTTTTATATCATTACAACAATGTTCCAAGCATTATCAAGCAAAAGAAATACAAAAAGAAAAATAAGCAAAGTTCAAAAGAAAGCAAGAAAGCAATAAAATCCCTTTCCCTACCCTTTGAAAAGAAAAGAAGGGTTGATGAGCTTGAATCCCTGGAATTCTCAATTATTCAAAAACTGTGAGGTAAGCCCCATAACAGGTGGTTTGTGCCCAACCTTGCTTGGCCTTGGGTAACTCCTAGCGTGGCGATATGTCTGTCACATTAGCGACCTTCTTTTGTACAGACCTATGTCTGCTTATGGATTAGCTAGCTCTTGATAATCCGACCTACATAGTAGCCTAGTATGGTTATATGCATCTACATCATGGTTAATGAACACTTATTTGGTTTCTTCAAATCACTTGTATCATAGTATCTTGCTCAAAACTGGTAAATGAACAATGCAATTGCACACACATTTGTATTTGAGAGATTTTGTGTATCATTATGATAAATCAAGATCGGAAATGAATTCACATATGCACATGGGATTCCTTATAAATCTAACTTTTGTCTTCAAAATAATTTGAAATATTATTTTTGCAACTTGTTTGGAATAAATCAAGTACAATTGTTTACCACAAAGACAACTATATAATAGAAAAATCAAAAATTTCTTTCAAAATATACAATCAAATCAAATCATATATATCTGGTTGACTTTCGTGACGATGGTATAGTTTCAAAACCAAAATTGGAATTTTATGCCTAGCGCAAGTCCTCATTTTCATATTTTCTGTTCATCAAAAATCAACCATGCAATAAAACTATTATTTTTTTTGGATTTTCGCGATGATGGTATAAGTCTATACCTACATATTCTATGCCTAGCGCAAACCATTGTAACAATTTTTATTCCCCATTTATTAAAAATCATGAAAACCATATGACTTAATTCATTATGTTACACAAATTATGCTTTTCAAAAGCAAACACATTTTCATTATTTCATGTCATTATGTCAACCTTCAATTTTGCAATGATGGTATAATTCCTAAAGAATTATCCAAAAAAATTTTATCACCCTTAGGAATTTATGCCTAGCAAAAATCATTTTAAAACATTATTTCATGCACAATATTTTTTATGAAAATCTGAAAACAAACCATCATCATCATCATCATTTGCACTATTGCACCAAAGTCTTAAGACAGTCTCTTAAGCACTCTTTTACTTTTTAACAATATTTCTATAAATGGGACTAGCTTGACGACCGAGTGAGCAGCGACTCCATGAAATGGTCTATAATAGCGACAATGTCCTTTGAAATTATTGTTAGAAGTCTCTTTTTATTTTTATCACATTTCATCAACACCAATCAATTTGTTACATCAGATTATTTCATTTCAAATATTACAAGCATGACATTCAAATTATAATATTTCCAACGACATAATTACATCCAATTATCAAATCAATCAATCAAACATAAAAGCATCATAAGCATCACATAAGACAAGTCATATGATCAAAAATATCTCATCTATATATATCACAAATATATGTACATCATCAAAACTGGATTGGTATGCCACAATCTGTACCTCGGCATACTCAATCCTCTATCAAACAAAAATAAACATATAATACAATGTCAATCCCGCCCTCTAGCCTCGAGAGCCCCTCGAGCTCTCTGCCTCATCTCCTCCCCCGCCCTGAGGTGGACGAGGTGGCCCCATCGCAGTCTGTGTAGTCCTCGTCCTCGATCGGGACGTGGTCCTCGACGACCCGATCCTGATCGGATCTGCGATGTTAGTGGCAGGGGTAGTCTATCCACCTACGGCACCGAGTGGAAGTATAAAGTCTGATAAAATGTCAGTTGGGCAATAGCCCGTGTCAACTCCCCAGAGCTCGCCCCTTCGCCCCGTGCCCTGAGGCGTGCAATCTCATCTCGCAAGCTGTGACACCTCAGCCTGGTGTCGTGCAGCCGCATCCTGTAGCGTCTGCACCGAGCCTACAGACGATCTCTCTCCGCCCGGAGAGTAGCCATCTCGCTACTCTCTCCTGTGTCCACACCCTTGCCCTTATCGGGCGATGGTGGCCTCTATGGAGATGGGGGTCTCGCCTCCCTCCTCTCCCTCTCTCTCTGCCATGGCCTCTCCTGTGCCTGTGGCCTCCTCGCCTCTCTCCCATCGTGACCCTGGGCTGCCTCCATCATCGCCTAGCGCCGCCTCCCTATCCGATGCACAACCGCATGGATCGGACCCTGTGCCCTCGTCATCCGAGGAGGGCGGATGCCTGCGTACCAGGCATCGTAGCCATCGGCTACTCCTGCGTCGTCCCCATCCACTGGCTGGATGGGGGCATCATCCGTGTCCTGGCTCCAGAACCGCTGCATGTCGGGAGCCCCGCTAACCGTAGTGTTATCCCGGACAGTCCAAGAAAACTCGTAATCCCTGAGAGATGGGATCCCTTGCTGTAGACCGAACTATCTCAAAACTCGGTCGTACCTATGGAGCTCCACCTCTCCCCTCTCCATCCTCAGCCAGCATACTCGCCTAATGCGAGCCAACTCCTGTCCGTCCTCTGGCCACCCTGGATGCTCCCTCCACGGCCTCCAGGTGATCTGGTCCGGGACTAAGTCATCTAGTAGCCTCCGGGACATCGATAGGTCGATCCGTCGCTGTGCCCCTCTCTGGAGCCACCAGTAGAAGACTCGGGGCCTCTCCCCGTCAACCCCTGTCAGAGGAAGCCCTACCGGCCTCCGCACCGCAATGTGCTCCCAGCACCAAACCTGTAGTAGCGATGTCATAACCAGACATCGACCGCCCTTGTACACGACCCCATACAGGATCCTGTACAATCGGCATAGAACAAAACTGCCCCAAGAAAACCTATAGCCATGGTCTCTCATATCATAGACCACATCTACGAGCATCCATGGCACCCTGCACCCGCTCTGGTGGCACAACAGAAGTCCACCAACTACTCCAGCCAGAACCCGTGTGAGTGTAGATGCCCCAGGCATCTGGCGCAGTGCCTCGATGTTAACTCCGCCCTTCTCTAGGGCGAAGCTCGGGTCACCGCACAGTCGTCCCATAGCGCGGCCCTGGTTGGCCGTAGGTGTAATCAGCCATCCTTGTATGGGGATTCTCAGAATCCTCCATACGTCCTCCAAAGTGGGAGTCATCTCCCCTGTCGGTAGCCAAAAACATGAAGAGCCCGGATACCACCTCTCTGCTAGGGCCGTCAGTAGCCCCATGTCTGTAGATACTTGTGGCATTTCTGCCACATGTAGTAAGCCGACCTGTGCCAGCTGATCTCGCTCTGCCTGTGTCAGAGCGGCCAAGTCATCTCTCAACCCTCCATATTTCCACTCCCTGCTCTTTAGTAATCCTCTCTGCAAACATAAACAACAAAACAATAACCAATCATTAATAACAATTCAAGTAAATTAATAAGGCAAGTTAAAAATTCAACTTTGTGCAATTGATGATATCGCCCACTATTGGACGATATCGTCCCAAATTTGAGCATAATCGTCTCCGATTTCGTAGTTCGAAATCGTCTCTAATTTGATGAAATCGTCCCCCTTTCGACGATTTCGCCCTCGGGCAAAATTGCCGAAATTGAGACGATTTCGTCGAAATCGGGATGATTTCGTCCCGACGACGTCGACGGCCCAAAAACGGCCGCGATGCTCAAAATTCACCTAAAAATTACCTACAAAGCATGTAAAGTTAAATTAAAGCATCCTAAACTAAGTCTAGACTCTTACCCGTAGACCGCACTGGACCTCTGTCGATCTGTGCGTCGTCTCCACCATTTTTGCTTCAGAGCTCTAAAACTCAGAAAATGAACAGTAAAAATGAATTAGGGTTTTACCCTATTTTTCTTAATTTTATTCAAAAATAATTTTTTGCTTTTTCGCGTTTTTACCTCAAACGTTCGATTTGGGTAAAAACACGGAGGGGGCACCATAGTAAGTTGTCGTACGATTCGACCAAGAATCGTCGCCTAAAAATGGGAATAATTTTTGCTTTCTCGTAGATCGAGAAGAACTCATCTTTAACGCATTTTCTTCAAAAAATTCGCTAAAGAGGGGGCAAAATGTAGCACCCTAAAATTGGCGCAGTAAAATTACAATAATTACATTCACCTTAGTAAATAATTTAAAATTCAAATTTAACCTCCCAAACCGCTCGTTAACCGTCGGAAATCCGTTTCCCCCTTTTCTGCACCATTTTTAGAGGTTGTTTTGACCGTTTGACGATATCGTCGCCGATCAGACGATATCGCCCCGCATTTGACGATTTCGTCTGGACTAGGACGTCCAGACGATCTTGTCGCAAAACTGATTTTGCAAAGTTGGAATCTGTTCCAACGGGTCTCCAATCTGGGTAGAAGCGTGTCTGTGCCGTTGGGACCCTCCCCCGTTGGAGATCTCCCAAATTGGGATGATCTCCAACCTCCTAACTACTCCCCTAAGCCTATTTAGTCTCTAGGATTTTCCCTTCCCAACCCCTGGCTGAAATTCTCTGCAAGTTAACTCCATTTACGTTAAATCATCCCTATTTTGCATTTGCACTAGTTCCACATCAATTTTGTTGCAGGTACATCATTGTTTTTCAGCCGGAGCCAGCACCTATCGTCGTCGACGAACCTGTTCAGATCGGAGGCGAACCTGTCGAATTCGAGGCGATTTCGATGCTGATGCGAGATGATCTCGTCTGCGATCCGTATTAAGGCAATCGGTGCTCGAAGTTTGCATTTCTCAACTTTTTCTTTGTCATTTTATTCCGCAAATTAGATAATCTATTCGAGTGTTTTATGTTATTTTGCATTTGGAGTTCACCCATTTAGATTAAGTGCATAATTAAATCCTAATTATCATCTAATTAGCATGATTCATTTTTGTCTCTGTGTTTAAGTCTCAGTTTGATAACATTGCTGCCATTTTATATCATTTCCCTCTGTTAGCACTGTAGTACTTTTTGTATTTTGCATCTATTTTCGGTTTTGCAGGTCTCTGACGAATTCGTCTGACGAATTCGTCAGATCTCAGACGATCTTGTCTGATTGTAGACGATTCTGTCGAATTTCAGATGATCCAGACTGCTTCAACATCAGAATCTTCTTCAGACATCCGGATCAGGTATTCCTCATTTGCATTCTGTAATCTCTCTATTTTTCTGTCTTTAAATCTGTTTTCTGTATTCATTGAACTTGCATTTTCATGTAGATTAATCTAGATTCATTCGGCCAAACCTAGGATATGAATGCTTAAGGTTAAAAACGAACACATTTAAACACATTCCAAAACCTAGGCATGGAAACTGCCCTTAAATGTTTCCTGGTGAACCCACCATCCGTCGAAAAATCATCAAAATACACCTCCCTTGAGAGGCGGGACCTTCGCAAAGTCCTCTCAGTCCGAGGTACCGCGACATCCTTTTCCCATCCTCCTTCCGGGCACGGATCCTATAGCTTGAAGGTAGGGATGCAAAAAATTTGGAGCGATAATCCATAGGATTCAATTGTCATGCTACAAGAAAACATTTGAAACCAATGAGCTATTACAGAATTTGGTCAACCTGCCTCTTTATTCTGATTAAAAACAGATATTGCTAAATAAAAACTACATAATGGGTAAAGAAACCCCAATGGTAATTTATGATAATATGCAGATTACATGCTCTAGATTTAGAATTATATTATATGTCTTAAAATGACCAAGCAATAAAAATAACCAATTTGTATTTCTTATGTGGATCAGTGCCTAGATTCATTGGGTTGTTATAGCAATTTAACAACATTTGTAACACGAGAAATAAAGAAAGGGATTGAGAAATATTTGGCTCTATCATGTCCATTTGAATATGATAACAGACATAACAATTGGCCAACGATGGAAACATACGTAACACATTCAAATAATGTAACTCATTACACAGTGACACATGGTACTAAGATAAAGAAATAATAGAAATAAAACTTAGAATTGTATTGATTTCATAAAATATTACACACAGAGTTGGCAAAGTGCCATTTAACTCTATTTTTCCAAGAAATACATCAATACAATGAAGAAAACTCTATTCAAATAATGTAACAATTCTCTCCTACTCTCTTTGTTCCAATATGGTAACAACAAAGTCTCTGAATCTCAGGCTCAATAGGATAGGAAATAATCTTAGCTTCTTGAGTGCTTTCCTATCAAAATCCTACACAGCAAAGGGAGGAATAAGAAACGAGCAAGAAAATAGACACATAAGGGGATACAATAGCACAACTAGTAGGACACTCAAGTATACCTCTTAGAAAAAATGTTATCTAAATGCTTGATGTAAACTTTGACTGTAGCTGGTGTATTTATACCTTCGAGTTCTTGAATCTATTATTCTTAGTCTAATTCTGGCCCCACACTTGTCATCATTTGGTTTGTCTTTCAAAATTGATACAAATGGCTTCCATTATTTTCTTTTACTCATACCGTACACTTTTCTTTGGATCCCTTTTATTCTAAGTGGTTCAACCGGTGATGCTAGTAAGTTAGGGACTTCCTTCCTCTACCTTTCTATTCTTGGCTTCTTCTCCTCATATTTTCTACTGAGTATCTGGTTGATCTTCTACTTTGGATGTTTCCCCTCTCAGTTCGACATGTTCCTCATATCTAGGGGGAACTCATTTCTAGTTGTAGGATGCAGATTTTAATATTTTTTCATTTTTTGATCTGTCGCAACCATCTTATCTTTTTATCAATCCTCCTCTAGGCATAAATTTCAAAAGACACAGCAAACCTCAACATGTTCATCTCATGCAAAATCTTATTCTTTTGTATACTAATGTAATTTTTGCTCTTTTTATAGTGGGTGATCAACATCTCTACAATGTTTACCAAGAAAGTAGTTTGTCTAGTCATCTCCGGCTAGTCATCAGGCTCACAATCAAAATATTATATTTTGTTCTTCAGGAGATCTTCTACACTAGTAGTTTCCAAAAATTCTTCCAATGATAGTCCTACATCTGCCAATTTCTTTGTTATGTCATCTAACAAAATAAACATTTTTGCAACATTGTTGTACCACCTTTCCATGTTGGATACAAACATAGCTACCTTCATGAATTCAATATTGCATTTGACCTCAGTCCCATCATTCAATAGTACCTCTTGATTCCACATCTCTTCAAAGTATTTTGATATTAAGTCAATAGTAGGGTGGATGATCTCAATGTTTTCTTCCTTTTGACTGATTAAACTTTCCATCTCTTGAGTAGTAATTCGAATTACCCTAATCTTCCTGAACATTTCATTGATCCCCTCAATTCTGTCCCAAATCTTCTTTGAAATTTCCATTTTTGTTGCATTCAAATAATATGTATAATTGAGGATCTTTACCACTTTGGGGGGTTGAGTTACTATGGTGTATTTCTATGCCAACTCTTCCTATAGTTTATTTATTAAGGCCGGTATTTTTGTCTTTTATTTATCTCTGGTTTCCAGTTGGCTTCTTAATTTGATGTTGTTCTGATGTAGTTGATCCAAAGCCTATGCATGTACTACCTTGGCCACTTTGACCATATCACCTTCTTTTCCAAGGACTACCATCTGTGAAGCGAGTGAAAAACAATTGTATTGAAATGTAGATTATAAATAATACATTGAATACCCAAATAAGCACGGAGGTTATGGAATCACCCGAGGCTGAAATAGAACTTGTTATAACAAATAACAAGTAATGCCTAAAATATAATAAGCACTAAATATAATGTAATAACAAAGATACGCTAACATCCCCCCTTATTACATTATTTGGGTAATAGGATAACTACTAGCTATACTAACATCCCCCCTGATTACATCATTTGGAAATACAAAGAGAGCTGCGAAACAATTCAAATTTTACACGTGCAAGTGCCTTAGTAAAAATATCTGCAACTTGAGCATCGGTGGGAATGTACTGAAGCTGAATTCGATGCTTTGGAACTTCGTCTCGAATGAAATGACATTGTGTGTCAATGTGCTTGGTTTTCTCATGATGCACTGGGTTCTTAACAAGGTTCAAAACACCCTGGTTGTCGCAGAACAAGTGTATTGGATATTTTTATGGAAGACCCATACTTGTCAGAATGTGACACAACCATATCACTTCGCACACAGCTTCATGTGTGGTGCGATACTCTACCTCTGTAGATGAGATAGCAACCACCTGTTGCTTCTTGTTGTGCCAAGAGAAAAGACCGGATCCAAGATGAAATATATATCTTGGAGTTGACTTACGATCATCATATGATCCAACATAGTCAGAGTCCATGTATCCTTGCAAGAAGAATTTGTTATTCCTCTTGTACTCTAGGCCATATTCCATTGTGCCACGGACATAGTGAAGAACATGTTTTGCTACTTTCCAGTGAGTAGTCTTAGGTTCCTGCATGAACCTCGAAAGATAGTTGATAGCAAATACGATATCTGGCCTAGTATTGGTTAGATATATGAGACTCCAAATTAGTTGTCGATAGATAGTACCATCTACTGAGGTGAATCATCATATCACGATAACTAAAGCCATGATTCCATCAGTGTTGCCATTGGCTTGCAATCAGTCATGCGATATTTTTCTAACAGTGTCTTGGCATATTTTTTCTGAGACACTTTGATGTAGTGCTCCTTCCGGTTCACTTCCGGACCAAGAGAGTAATGGAGAAGTCCGAGATCTGTCATCTCAAAATATTTACACAAGTCCTTTTTGACAGTAGAGATCATAGTTTTTGAACTCCCTGTAATGAGCAGATCATCAACATAGAGTACAAGCAACACTATCTCAAAACCTTGTTTCTTGAAATAGAGGTTTGCATCTGACGAACATCTCTTAAATCCATGTTGTAGGAGGTGATTATCCATTTTTATATACCAATCTTGAGGAGCTTGTTTTAAACCATATAAGGATTTGACCAACTTGCACACTTTTTTCTCTTGGCCTTCCACTTCAAATCCTTTAGGTTGAGTCATGTAGACTTCCTCTTGGAGATCACCATTCATAAAAGCACTCTTGACATCCATTTGGTGAACTTTCCACCCATATTGTGCTGCCATAGCACAAAGAACTCGAATAGTGGTCATCCGAGCAGTAGGTGCAAAAGTTTCCTCATAGTCAATGCCTTCCTTTTGAGCATAGCCCTTTGCAACAAGACAGGCCTTATGCTTATCAATTGTCCCATATGCCTTGTACTTGAATTTGTACACCCATTTGCAGCCAATGGGCTTCTTTCCATGTGGCAGATCGATAAGCTTCCAAGTTTTGTTTTTCATCAGAGACTTATACTCAGCATCCATAGAAGCCTTCCATTGTGGCTCACTAAGGGAATATTGTACTGAAGTAGGTTCATGTTCATTCATTGAAGACATAAACACCCTATCATCATCTATATCCATATCCTCTATTTCTCTCTCTAGATCTACATAAAGTTCCTCAAAATATTGACAAAGATCATCAACCTCAGTAGTCTCTGTTGTTGCTTTCTCCTGTCGAGACATGTTGTGAGTACAAGGTCTATCCAAAGTCAAATTTGGTGGAGTGGATAACTTGGAGTCTCTAATTGTACTTGTATACCATTTTGGATTCTTCTTCTGTGGTGATGAAGAAGATGCAGAAGTAGAAGGACCTCCAGTATTTGGTGATGAAGAGGACTTCTCAACTTTGGATTCCACAAGATCTAGGTATACATTAGATGTGCTTTGTGATGTGAAAGCCTCATCAAAAACAACATCTCTACTGACATGAATCTTCTTGGTCAAAGTATCAATCAATCAATAACCCTTAGAGTGCTCATCATAGCCAAGAAGAATACACTTCAATGTCTTCTCATCTAGCTTCTTCCTTTTATCTTTTGGTATGTGCATGAAAGCATTACATCCAAAAATGCGTAGATGAGATATGGAGGGTTTTCGACCACTCCAATCTTCCTGTGGAGTCATTCCTTGTAGGGCCTTTGTGGGTGCCCTATTCAATAGATATACTATTGTGGTGACAGCTTCTGCCAAATATTGTTGCTCAAGACTAGCTCCTATGAGCATGCAATGAACCATTTCCATGATGGAACGGTTCCTCCTTTCAGCAAATCCATTTTGCTAGGGAGTATAAGTAGTAGTTAACTGTCTCGTGATCCCATGTGCAATCAAGAATGCAGAAAATTATTTAGAGGTAAACTCCCCCCTCGATCTAAGCGGAGGGTCTTTATAGAAGTCCCTGACTCCTTCTCAATGGATTTCTTGAATTGCTGGAAGAAACCAAATGCTTTAGAATTTAGATTAAGGAAGAACACCCACATCTTTCATGAGTAATCATCCACAAACAACTGAAAATACCTCTTCCCCCCATAATTTATGGGTGTGAAAGGACCGCATAGATCGGTGTGAATCAACTCCAGAGGTTTCTTTGCTCTTGTAGAGCTCTTCTCAAAAGGTACTCTATGCTGCTTTCCTGCCAAGAAGTCATAGCACACTGGTAATGTGGTAGAAATGGAAGGAAGACCCTTTACCATCTCATACTTACTTATCTCAAGTAAGTAACCAAAACTAAGATGCCCATATCTCTTATGCCATAGGGAAGTTGCCTCCTTTGTAGAGACTGTCATGGCTACATGTGGAGTAGAGATAGCATCTAAGGCAAATAAGCCATGCTTATATGAAGTGGTTGCAATGTTCTTACCCCTCCTGGTAATAGAACAACACTTCTTGCCTCCCTCAACACTAAATTTCACAACCATATCTTTATCCAAAATTTGTGTGACTAACAACAGATTGTTTGCCAATCCTGGAACATAGAGGACTTTTTCAATCTGACACTTGCCATCAGGAAGAGTGACTAAAATTGTACCTTCTCCCTAAAACTTGTAGGTTTTATCATCGACAATAGTGATAGGTTTGCCCTCTTTGGCCTCAAAGGATTCAAACCATGATTTGTCACCATTCATGTGCTTACTAGCACCAGAATCGACATACCATATAGGATCCTTCTACTTGGAAACTATGGTAGTCATAAGCACCTTGTGTGCCCTCTCAGAATCCAAGTCAGATTCCTCGACAACAACATTCACTTTGGGTTGCTTATTCCTATTTTGTGGTTTGTTCTGGCCTTTCTATTTTGGTTGCTTATTCTTGTGCCAACATCTATTTGTATCATGACCCTCTTTGTCACAGATCTTGCAATATCTTTTTTTTATTGAGGTTGTCTTCTTTTTGAATCTTTGTGAGAATTCCCTCCTTTCTAAAAATTACCCTTCTTCTTTGAACCCTTCCTATTGGAGTATAGGGTTGTATTAGAAGAATCATCTCTCTAAAGTTGGCGTGCCTCCTCTTCTTGAAGTAGATTGACCAACTCAACAAAGGTAACTTTTCTCTATGACACCTAAAGTGAGGTGATCAACACCCTATAAGAATCAGGTAAAGCTCTCAATACCACTGAAGTAAGGAGCTTATCATCCATAGTTTCTCCCAAAGAACTCAATTTTACTTTCAACTCAGACACTCTGCATAGAAAGAGTTCAACAGTCTCACCCTGCTTCATACTCAAACTGTGAAGTTGAGATTGAAGGTAAAGAATGGTGGAATCATTATTTCCCTCATAAATGGTTTGAAGGGCATCCCATGCCTCTTTACCATGTTCTTTGTCAGCTATGTGAGGTTGAACTTCATCTGAAACAACAAGCAAGATGAGCACTCTTGCTCTACTATCTTTCTTGTCAAATGCAATCTGATCTACAGTTGGAGCTGTAGCTATTGTTGATCTAGCTGCTAGTGAAGGTCATGTTGTTGCTCCAAAAACAACATCCCATAGGTCTTCCATGACAAGGATAACCTTCATCTTATTTTTCCATGGTGTGTAATTAGGACCTTTCAATAACTGATGAGCATCAGTCATTAACTTTGTAGCCATAATGAGGGTTCCTTATAACACCAAATGGTCCCCCTTTCGATATACCTTAATGCCAGGTCGTTATACCATAAAAAATACCTACCCTTACGTGAGGGAGACTATAGGTATTTTGAAAAAATAGAGAAATTACCCGCCCTTACATGAGGGAGACTGTAAGTAATTTCAATGATTATACGATACGTGGTACTTAGGCGGTACTAAAAGGGAATCGTCTTGTTGATGACACCTACCATAGAAAGTCATCAATCCTCATGCATGGGGCGTAACTTCCCCTAAACACTTTGGAAATCAAAACATTCATTAGGGTTTACGTCTAAACACAAGAACGATTAGGGTAGTGGATGGAGTAAAAAAATAGCAAAATGGCAAACTTATATCTCCTCGATGATTAATAGAGAACAAGCTCAGACGTCGTTTTGGCAACTATATTAGGCAATAGATATAGTAGCACAATCACGACAGCATTACCTGTAAGTGTTGGCCAAAGGTATCACAAATATCGAATGTTGTAGTGCAATAAATTGCACGGATGGGTTTTATTTATTTCGGGGACTTAGGGAGTGAATTTGATTTTTAACTTTCAATGAAGTAGTGCAAAAAATAGAAAATGCAACATACAACACAAAAGTGTCTGTATAAATAAACCTCTAGGTGTCGGGCACTGTCGAAAATGCACCTTTACAATAATGCCAATTTGCCTTTTTCAATGCTGAAAAAATTACTCACTTTCCCCCTTTGATTTTTGAAATAAATAGGCCCCCCTTTAAATTTATGAAAAAAAAATCTTTCTTCTAAAGTCTTTATTTAAAAAAATTCTTTACTTAAGTTTAATAAAAAAATAATAATTTTATCATAGAAAAAAAATTATTAAGCAAAATAACTTATCTATGATAAAAGTAATGAATTTTTAATTTTAAACTAAAGAAAGAAAAAATTAAAAAAAAAATTTAAGAAAAAAAATATTAATCACAAACTTATAAAAAAAATTATACCTTTCGGGGGGGAGGGCGGGGGAGGTAGGTTTTTACCCCAAGATCTCAAGGCTCCCAGAGCCCTACCACTTGGCCCACAACCAAGTGGGATAGCAGGCTGATCCGCTAGGATCAGTGAAGCCCTCCTTAATGAGGAGGCTCCTCGAGCCCCACTCTTGAAGCGTTCGTTGCTCCTCCACTCGGGCGATAGCTCCACTTGGGCGATGGCTTGGGCCCTGGTGGCGCGCAGGCAGAGTAGCGCTGTGCTGCATCATCTGTGTGGCTTTTCCAGTGGCCAACTGACCACCAAACGATGCCATTGACTTCGGCAGCTACAGCAAGAGACCTTGCAACTCACCTCCGATCTAATCACCTCATGTACAAAAAAACAAAACACCTGCTATTCCCTAAAAAATATAGAAAACTCCATGGACTGTGATGCCCTTGGGAGTGAGAAAATTTTTTCTAGGGAGAATTAGTGGACCAAATTCAAAAAATAATCTGGTAGATCTGCTTGGATTTGAAATATGAATCCACCTATGGCTTTACAATCGGATTTCATCAGTCATGCAAGTAACAAAAAATCAAGATTGGTATGCAGGGTTGACGGCGTGCTGTGAGGTGACGAGATGCAGGAGAAATTTTTTTTTTAATAGCATATATCCACATGAGTGGGGTTGCGATAAACATAAATGTTTAAAACTTCCAAACCTCCCATTTACGCTTGTCTCCTCTTGGGGAGACACTGCCCGAGAGGGCGATGATGTTGTCTTTGGTTGCTTGGCGACGGCTTGCTTCTGCTCGTGGGCTGCTTCAATCCATCGTTATACCTTCGCTTAGCCTCGATCGTTATGTCTTCCAAAATTTTTGAATTGCTCGTCAGAGTCAGCCTCGCATCCATCCGAGTCGGCCTATCCGACCAATCCTGTCAGTCACGTTCGTCTGAGTCGACCTATCTGGCCAATCTCATTAGTTGTGTCTATTTGAGTCAAATCTATTAGTTGCATCCATATGAGTCAACTCTAACCAATCCACATGCACCTCTCACTCGAGACTGATTTGCCTTGAGAAGCGTGTCAAGGTGGTCTCAGCAGGTGACCTCAAGAATCATGTCCTAGGTCAATCAACTTCAATAATTGAGCCTCCCCTCTAAAAAAAACTTGCCCTGATCTAATACCATGTTAGGGAAACGAACAACAATTGTATTGAAATGTAGATTATAAATAATACATTGAATACCCAAATAATCCTGGAGGTTACGGAATCACCCGAGGCTGAAATAGAACTTGTTATAACAAATAACAAGTAATGCCTAAAATATAATAAGCACTAAATATAATGTAATAACAAATATACGCTAACACCATCCCTCCAGTTCTCTCATCAAATTTAAGAACAACAAGTTCTTGTAGGACAGGCAATTTCACCTCTGTCATATCTTATCTAGGATTTTCTATTTCCATTCATGCTAAAGAATCATCTCCCCTGCTTCCTATTCCTACTACCATTTGTAGCTCTTGCTCCTGGGCATTACTAAAAAAATTTTGTTCCTTAGATCTTTCCAACACAACATTGGTGGAGGGCAGTGATAGTCTTGGTCTCTTAGCCTCTGGAGAAGATATACTTGCTTGCTTTTTGACTTCAAGATCTCTAAAGATACCTCCAAATCCTTCTTCTCTTTTTATGTTCATTTGTATCATTAATAGAATTACTATTTTCTTATATTTTATCTTCAAAGAGCTAAGAATATATCTGGGAGCTAACTTCATCACACTGGTTATTGTTAATAGCTAGCTAAGTATGGGGACTATAGCCTGTTGGGGAGAAGTTAGCTCTTATGTTGGTGCTACAACTACCTCATTTCCTTTTGCTACACTTGAGATTTTAAGGACCTTTTGAGAAGTTCTAGGTACTACCTCCAGCTCGAGGGGGACATTATCAGGGGCTTTGACCTGTTGTTCTACAATATCTACAGGATTCACGATAACCTCCAACTGGTCAATGCCCTAATCCTCTATCAATTCCAAAAAATGGTTCTCTTTGATTTCCTAGGTGGCTTCTAGTAAGAGGGGGGTCACAGACTCTACTAAAATCCCTCTGATAAAAACTAATTCGGATGGGTACTCATATGCTTTATGTATTTGTGAATTACCCCTTTTGTCGAAGGGGTATTATCCCATACGACTTGTAAATATTTCCCTATTTTTATGGCATCTAATTGAAGAACACAAGCTTATACTGAGAGGGGGGTGAACAGTATAAGACCACTTTTTACTTTTTATTCCAATTCAATATTATTTTGTGTAAATATAGCAGTATCAATAGCAGTAATCAAAGCAATGCATAGAAACCATACACAATAAAGACACCACAATTTACTTGGTTCACCCAATCTTGGCTACTCCATGGATAAAATATTTTACTAAAAATTTCTCAATCTATCTCTTTGGGAATCACTCCTAATTACAAAGTTTATGGATCTCTTTCCAAAGGATATGTTGATCCCATAATCTCAAGTTCATGGATCTCTTCCATAGAAGAACTCTTTCCCCTTCTACTCTGGCTATGTGATATTCTAGAAGACTTTGTCTCTCTACTACACTGACTAGTGGACCTCTCTACATTTGAAGACTCCTCACTCAGATTTGTCTTCAACTGTGTTGTTGTTGGATATCTATCCACTAAGACTCTGTCCTCTGTACTCTATCACCTCCAAAGATCTATCGATAGGCTCACTAAGAACCTGCTCAATAGGCTCACACAGAACCTGGTTAACAAGCTCATGCAAAACTTGTCAAATCTGCTCAAGCAAGCTCACCAAGAACTTACCCAAATATGAATAACAAGCTTATACAGAACTTGTCCAAATATGCTCTAGCAAGCTCACCAAGAACTTGGCCAAATCTACTCAAGCAAGCTCACCAAGAACTTGCCCAAATCTGCTCTATCAAGCTCACCAAGAACTTGCCCAAAACTGTCCACAAATTTTTCCCAACACTGTCCTCAAATTTGTGTCAACATTATCCTCAATTCTATCCCAAAGGCCTTTTCAAAGGCTCAATCAATCATGCTCAAGTAGTACTCAAAATGAACTCAATAATGAATGGCAATCTCAACTCAAATTAACTTCATAGCAACATAAAGAGAATTGTTAGAGACTCAATATGTTCTAATCTCACTCTCAACCCAAATCAATCTCAACTCAACTCATAGAAGCATAAAGAGAATTGTTAGAGACTCAATATGTTCTAAACTCACTCTCAACCCAAATCAATCTCAACTCAACTCATAGAAGCATAAAGAGAATTGTTAGAGACTCAATATGTTCTAATCTCAATCTCAACTCAAATCAACTCAACTCAAGTCAAGTCAATATCATAGAAGCATAAAGAGAATTGTTAGAGACTCAATATGTTCTAATATTACTCTCAACTCAAATCAAAATAATGGAATAGTTTGTTTCATAGGACTTGAACAATCACTTCACACATCACTTGACTAGGCTCAAT
This sequence comes from Wollemia nobilis, assembly GCA_028583015.1. Lineage (NCBI taxonomy): Eukaryota > Viridiplantae > Streptophyta > Pinopsida > Araucariales > Araucariaceae > Wollemia > Wollemia nobilis. The sequence goes on from JAQPPZ010009207.1 coordinate 113,230, forward strand.
AAACTCAACTCAACCAATCACCACAAGGGACAACTCTCTCTCACACAACCCTAGTCCAAGTATGTATCAACCAACTCAAATGTTTCCAACAATGCTCAACCACAAATCTCACATAAAAATTATACTCATGTTCTTTTCTAACTCAAGTTCTTTCACAACCAATGGGCTTCAACAACTATGCTTATAAAACAAGGTTTAACCTCAACTCTCAAACTAGAAAACCTTGAAGCATTAAACCAATCACTTTCAAAAAGGAAACCACAATCAATCCTTTTCTCTCCAATGATATTTCAGAAATCAACCACCATAAATAGTCAATAGGATAATATGCCCATACCTTTTATGAAGATGAAAAATCTCTTTGTAAATCTGCCACAATCACAAAATTCTTTTGCCAATCTTCACAAGGGTTAGTAGATCACAAAATAATCAACATTACTCCACTTTTCAATAATCATCACCAAGGCCATTAATCGCACAACTTCCTTATCTCTCCTAAAACCACTTGTACCATAAAATAAAATAAATCAAAAAATTGCATAACCTTTTCACTCCCAAAACCACTTATACCATAAAATAAATCACAATATTGCATACCTTGTCACCTCATGAAAGAATTAATCCTCTTGAAAAATAACAAGGCAAACTTCACTTTTGGAACTCCTTTGAAAAATCAGAAATATATCTTTACACACATCTTATTTCTCCTTCTAAATAAGTTAGTAAAATAGCCCTCGAAATAAGCTTTTCGACGATATATTATATGCCCCCTTTCTGAAAAAAAAATGAAACCTTTACATATATATATGCCAACCTCCATTAATTGCACATAGGTCGGCTCTCCATTAATTTAAACTTAAACTTTAAACTTTAATATCTTCATCACCATAGGTCATTTTTCGATGAAACAAAATTCCACCTTGGCTTTTAAGAAAAGCCCTTTCCACATAAGCCCGCCATGGTTTTAAATAAAACCTTTTATTTTTCCTACCTTGGTTTTCATAAAAAACCCTGTAAATAGCCATGCTTTCAAAAATATCATAAATGCTTATTTATGAAATATTTTGGCCACCAAAACCAAATGTGATCCATGTGACATCAATGACAACATAAAATACCTCAAATTGCCAACAATCTCCCCCTTTTTCATTTATGGCAACACCTCTAATGAAAACACCACAATCACTGTAAAAACCATCTCTGATAATCAAATTTTCTCCCCCTGACTCAATACTCTCTATGGAGGCTACTCCCCCTAACTCAATGCTCTCTTTGGAGGCTGCTCCCCCTAACTCAATGTTCTCTCCCTTACTCAAATCTCTCCCTATTTGACATCAATGGCAAAAGGGACACCTATGGGGCTAAAATATATGACTCTTAAGCTTAGCCCCCTCACCACCTTCTCTCTTGAGGTGATTAATTTTGGGGTGGGAGTACATTTACTCCCATATTACATTGTTCCTTTCCTTTTTCAAATTCCTTCCACATCTTTCTGATATCCTTTTCTCGATGAGTTCCTTGCTCTTCTTGTTTTGAACCTGTTTGACCTTCTTGTCTTGAAACTGCTTGACCTTCTTGCCTTGAACCTGTTTGGAATTGAGTCCTACACCATTTTGCAATATTCCCAAAGTTATTGCAATTAAAACACTTGATATTGTATCCTTTGGATGGTGCCCATGTCCTGAATTATTTCTTGAATAAATTTCCATATCCATTCCTTTCTTGAACCCTGTATTGTGAAGCTCTATTTTCATGACCATTATGACAATGACTTCTGAATTGTGTAGCTCTAAAACCAAAATCATGTTACTCAATTCCTTTGCACTAAAAAGCTTTATGACCAATCCTGTTACATGAGAAGCAATGTCCCTGAAAATCATACCTTCTTCCTTTGAAGTTTCTTCTAGCAAAATCAAACTTCTTTGATCCATAGACCCTTTCTTGACCATTATCCCTATGATCATTTTCAACTTGTGCATTACATCCTTGAACCTTATTTGTAGTATCTAAATCCTCTTCCTTAATTTATTCCTTGCTTTTCTTTTCAAGAGTTTCTTCTCCTTTTGAACTTGATTCACCTATCTCAAAACAAGATCCAAACTGAATATTTGGAGCCATAGGAACTTTGGAACTTTCCTCAAAAATAATAGGTGCTTCTGTATCGCTCCAAATTTTTCACACCCTTACCTTCAAGCTATAGGATCCGTGCCCGAAATGGGATGTGAAAAGGATGTTGCGGTACCTCGAACTGAGAGGACTTGCAAAGGTCCCGCCTCTCAAGGGAGGTGTATATTGGTGATTTTTCGATGGATGGTGGGTTCACCAAGAAACATTTAATGACAGTTTTCATGCCTAGGTTTGGAAATGTGTTTTATGTGTTCGTTTTTAACCTTAAGCATTCAAATCCTAGGTTTGCCAAATGAATCTAAATTAATCTATATGAAGATGCAAATTCAATGAATAAGAAAATAGATTTAAAGACAGAAAATAGAGAAATTACAGAACATAAATGAAGAATACATGATCCGGATGTCTGATGATGATTCTAATTCTTGAAGCAGTCAGGATCACCTCTGATTTGGTAGGATCGTCTAAGATCAGACAATATTGTCTGAGATCTGACGAATTCGTCAGAGACCTGCAATCAGAGAGATAGGTGCAAAATACGAAAAATACAACACTGATAACAGAGGGAAATAGTATAAAATGACAGTAGCACTATCAAATTGAAACTTAAACACAAAAACAAGAATGAATTATTCTAATTAGATGATAATTATGATTTAATTATGCATTTAATCTAGATGGGTGAACTCTAAAATGCAATATAGCATAAAATATCAAATAAACTAGCTAATTTGCAGAATAAAACAGCAAAGAAAAGGTGGAGAAATGCAAACTTATGGCACTGATTGCTTAAATGCGAACTGCAGTCGAGATCATCTCGCATTGGTACGAAATCGTCTCTGATTTGACAGGATCGCCTTCGTTCTAGACAGGTTCGTCGGCGACAATGAAAGCTTGCTCCGGCTGAAAAAAAGTAAGGTACCTGCAACAAAATTGATCTAAAACCAATGCAAAATAGAATTTGAGATGTTTTATCGTGTATGCAGTCAGGTTATAGGGAAATTCAGCTAGGGGGGTGCTAATGGGAGGGCTTAGGATTAAATAGGCTTAGGGGAGTAGTTAGGAGGTTGGAGATCATCTCAATTTGGGAGATCTCCAACGGGGGAGGGTCCCTAATGGTGCAGACACGCTTCTTCCCAGATTAGAGACCCGTTGGAACAAAGTCTAATTGTGCAAAATCAGTTTAAGGACAAGATCGTCTAGACATCCTAGCCCAGATGAAATCGTCAGATTGGGGGGCGATATCATCTGATCGATGACGATATCGTCAAATGGTCAAAACAAACTCTAAAAATGGCGCAGGAAAAGGGGAAACGGATTAACCAGTGGTTAACGGGCGGTTTGGGAGGTTAAAATTTGAATTTAAATTATTTACTAGGATGAATGTAATTATTACAATTTCATTGCACCAATTTTAGGGTGCTACATTTTGCCCCCTCTTTAGCGAATTTTTCGAAGAAAATGCGTTAAAGATGAGTTTTTCTCGATCTACGAGAAAGCATAAATTATTATGGTGCCCCCTTCGTGTTTTTACCCAAATCAAATGTTTGAGGTAAAAACGCGGAAAAGCAAAATTATTTTTGAATAAAATTAAGAAAAATAGGGTAAAACCCTAATTCATTTTTACTGTTCACTTTACTGGTTTTAGAGCTCTGGAAGCAAAAATGGTGGAGACGACGCACAGAGCAACAGAGGTCCGACGCGGGCTACGGGTAAGAGTCTAGACTTGACTTAGAATGCTTTAATTTGTTTTTACATGCTTTTTAGATGAATTTTGGTTAAATTTTGAGCATCGCAGCCATTTTTGGGCCGTCGACGTCGTCGGGACGAAATCGTCCCAATTTCGATGAAATCGTCTCAATTTTGCCAATTTTGTCGATGGGTGAAATCGACGAAAGGGGGACGATTTCGTCAAATTAGGGATGATTTCGGCTTGCAAAATTGGAGACGATTCTACTCAAATTTGGGACGATATAGTCCAATAGTGGACGATATCATCACTTGTATAAAATTGAACTTATTTTACTGGCCTTATTAATTGCTTGAATTGTTTATTAATGATTGTTTGTTGTTTTGTTGTTTATGTTGCAGAGAGGTTTGCTAAAAAGTAGGGAATGGAAATATGGAGGGTTGAGAGATGACTTGGCCGCTCTTACATAGGTAGAGCGAGATCAGCTAGCACAGGCCGGCTTACAGCATGTGGCAAAAATGCCACAAGTGTCGACAGACATGGGGCTACTGACAGCCCTAGTAGAGAGATGGTATCCGGGTTCTTCCTGTTTCTGGCTACCTACAGGGGAGATGACTTTCACTTTGGAGGATGTATGGAGGATTCTAAGAATTCCCATACAAGGACGGTTGATCACTCCTGCAGCCAATCAGGGCCAGGCTATGGGATGGTTGTGTGGTGACCCGAGCTTCGTCCTGGAGAAGGATGGAGTGAACATCGAGGCACTGCATCAGATGCCTGGGGCATTGAGACTCACACGAGTTCTAGCTGGAGTGGTTGGTGGACTTATGTTGTGCCACCAGAGTGGGTGTAGGGTGTCATGGGTGCTCGTAGATGTGATCTGCGATATGCGAGACCACGGCTATAGATTCTCTTGGGGCAGCTTTGTTCTATGCCAGCTGTACAAGATCCTACATGGGGTCGTGTACAAGGGCGGCCGATGTCTGGTGATGACATCGCTTCTACAGGTTTGGTGCTAGGAGCACATTACAGTGCAAAGGCCGATAGGGCTTCCTTTGACAGGAGTTGACGGGGAGAGGCCCCGAGTCTTCTATTGGTGGCTTCGAAGAGGGGCACAGTGGCAGATCGACCTTTCGATGTCCCAGAGACTGCTAGATGACCTTGTCCTAGATCAGATCACCTAGAGGCCGTGGTAAGAGCACCCATGGTGGGCCGAGGATAGACAGGAGTTAGCTCATGTCAGGTGAGTTTGCTAGCTTCGAATGGAGAGGGGAGAGGTGGAGCTCCATCGCTATGACCAATTTTTGTGACAATTCAGTCTGCAGCAGGGGATCCCATCGCTTAGGGATTATGAGTTTTCTCAGACTGTCTGGGATAACATCACAGTTAGCGAGGCTCCAGACATGCAGCGCTTCTGGAGTTAGGACTTAGACGATGCCCCCATTCAGCCAGTGGATGGGGACGATGTAGGGGTAGCCGATGGCTACGATGCCTGGTATGTAGGCATCCGCCCTCCTTGAATGACGAGGGCTCAGGGTCCGATACATGCAGTTGTGCATCGGATAGGGAGGCGGTGCCAGGCGGCTATGGAGGCAGCCCAAGGTCACGACGGGAGAGAGCTAAGGAGGCCCCAGGCACAAGAGAGGCCATGACAGAGGGATAGGAGGGAGGCGAGACCCCCTTCTCCATAGAGAGAGAGGCCACCATCGCCCGATAAGGGCAAGGGTGTCGACACTGGAGAGAGTAGTGAGATGGCTACTCTTTGGACGGAGAACATCCGTCTCCAGGCACAGGTGCAGACTTTACAGGATGAGGCTGCATGCCACCAAGCTGAGGTTACACAACTCAGAGACAAGATTGCATGCCTCAGGGCACGGGGCGGAGGGGTGAGCACTCAAGAGCTGATGCGGTCAATTGCACAGACCGCATTCTACTAGGGGATCTATTTTTAGATGGTGCCAAAGGGCCAGAGGGTATAGCTATCGATTGCTATTATAGATCCAATCAGGACCGGGTCGTCAAGGAGTTCATCCCGATCGACAATGAGGACTCGCAGTACGACACATACTACGATGGGGCCACCTCGTCCACCTCAAGGCGAGGGAGGAGATGAGGCTGAGAGTTCGAGGGGCTATCAATACACTGCATAGAGGACATTTGATTGAGGGGATTGAGTATGCCAAGATATATATTGTGGCATACCAATCCAGGTTTTGATATGATGTACATATATTTGTGATATATATATGAGATATTTTTGATCATATGACTTGTGTCTTTGTATTTTTATGATGCTTTTATGTTTGATTAAATGATTTGATGAGTGAGGATTCATGTAATTATGTCATTTGGAAATATTATAATTTTGATGTCATGCTGTAAAAATTTTAAATGAAAATAATTTGATGTAACAAATTGGTTGTTTGTGATGAAGTGTGATAAAAGATAACAAGCGACTTCTAACAATAATTTCAAAATACATTGTCGCTATTATAGACCATTTCATGGAGTCGCTGCTCACTCGATCGTCAAGCTAATCTTAGTATAGAAATATTGTTAAAAGTAAAAGAGTGCTTAAGAGACTGTCTTAAGACTTTGGTGCAACAATGCAAATGATGATGATGATGGTTTGTTTTCAGATTTCCATAAAAATAGTATGCATGAAATAATGTTTAAAATGATTTTTGCTAGGCATAAATTCCTAAGTGTGATAAAATTTTTGAATAATTCCTTAGGAATTATACCATCATTGCAAATTTGAAGGTTGACATAATGACATGAAATATTGATAATGTGTTTGCTTAAAAGCAAAATTTGTGTAACATAATGATTTAAGTCATATGATTTTCATTATTTTTAAATAAATGGGAAATAAAAATTGTTACAATGGTTTGTGCTAGGCATAGAATATGTAGGTATAGACTTATACCATCATCGCGAAAATCCAAAAAAAAGATAGTTTTATTGCATGGTTGATGTTTAATAAACAGAAAATATGAGGATGAGGACTTGCGCTAGGCATAAAATTCCAATTTTGGTTTTGGAACTATACCATCGTCGCGAAAGTCGATAAGAAGTTATATATATGTATGTTTTTATTGGTTTGAAAGAAATTTTGATTTTTCTATTATATAGTTGTCTTTATACTAAACAACTGTACTTGAAAGACGAAAATAAATTATTCCAAACAATTTGCCAAAAATATTTCAAAGTATTTTGAATACAAAAGTTAGATTTATAAGGAATCCCATGTGCATATGTGAATTCATTTCAAATCTTGATTTATCATAATGATACACAAAATCTCTCAAATACAAATGTGTGTGCAATTGCTATGTGCATTTACCAGTTTTGAGCAAGATAATATGATACAAGTGATTTGAAGAAACCAAATAAGTGTTCATTAACCATGATGTAGATGCATATAACCATACCAGACTACTATGTAGGTCGGATTATCAAGAGCTAGCTAATCCATAAGCAGACATAGGTCTGTACAAAATAAGGTCGCTAATGTGATAGACATATCACCATGCTAGGAGTTACCCAAGGCCAAGCGGGTTGGGCACAAACCACCTGTTATGGGGCTTACCTCACAATTTTTGAATAATTGAGAATTCCAAGGATTCAAGCTCATCAACCCTTCTTTTCTTTTCAAAGGGTAGGGAAAAGGATTTTATTGCTTTTGTTTTTGCTTTCTTTTGCTTTTCTTTTTCTTTTTGTATTTTTGCTTTTTGTATTTTTGCTTCTTCTTTTTTTTTCGTATCTTTGGCTTTGGTATTTGAGATAATGCTGAAATAGTGCTGAGAGAGAGTACAAAATGATTATGAAATAATGCTTCTTTTTCTCATGATTTTGCTTGATTTTTCTTTTTCTTTTGCTTCCTATTCTAGGGATACTTGCTCGGATTAGTTGTAGAGCAAGGGATTTTTATTCCGGGTAGGGGTGAGCTTGTCCTTTTGCCAATTCTCAAAGATTCTAGACCATGTGCATGATAGGATAGCAGGGGAAAATTTTCGCTCAAAAAACCACTTCTACTATGTAGCAAAGCATAGAAATTACAAATATAATCATTTTATTGTGAAAAGATGTGCTTGGTTTAAGTAAATAACAAGATCAATTCTCTGTGCTCAAACTTTATTTAATTGAATTTTGTGAACTTTGATATAAGAGAGATTAGTAATCATGCCAGATAAAAATCAAGATATTTATTTTGTGTTTGTGAAAGTGAGGGATTCCAAATAAATGCTAATTTATCCAAAATAATTTGAAACATATAACTGCAATGATTATAAGAATATGCATAATTTTTTTTTTTTTTTGAGTAGTTTTGAGAATGTTGACTCTCTCTTTCTTCTTTATTTTGTTTTGGTTTCGAAAGAGTCAAGAATATTGCTGTTTTTATATTTTTATCATTTTTATTGTTTTGATTTTTGTTTTTGAACAAAAAAATTAACAAGTGCCATAAATAAATACAACAAGTAGTTTTGAAGATTTTTATGATTATGAATGTTTTTGGTGTTTTTGAATTTATAAATTGAAAGAAATACAAGATAGTGAATTTTGAAATATTTTAAACAAATAAATATATACAAGGATGAAATGACCAAATTTATACATAGTAACGTTTAAGATGCAAAATATTCATGGGTTCTTTAAGTTCTTTGCCATCTAATGTAGATAATTTGTATGCTCCTGATTCAAATTTAGCAGTAATAATGTATGGTCCAAGCCAGTTGGGCTCAAACTTACCTTTAAGGTCCTTTGTTGCATTTGTACTTTTTTTATTTTCTTTTAGAACAAGGTCTCTGATCTCAAAGGATCGATGACAAAATTTTTTAGCATATGATATTTTAAGCTTGTTTTGGTAGGCACGGAGATGCTCCAAAGCATTGATGCATTTTTCATCTGGGAGTTCCAGTGATCGAGTCTGCCGACTACGATATTCATCTCCTACTTCGGTATCTTGAAGTAGCAGATCCAAAGAAGGAACTTCTAATTCAAAGGGAAAAATGGCTTCAGCACCATAAACCAAAACAAATGAAGTTCCAGTGGGGGTTCGAACACTAGTTCGATAGGCCCACAAAGCTGGATATAATTGAATGTGCCAGTCACGGCCAGTTTTATGGACCAATCTTTTGAGGATTTTGATTAAAGTTTTGTTAGATGCTTAACTTGACCATTACCCTGAGGATAATAGGGAGTGGACCAGCGATGTTGAATCTTATATTTTTGGCATAATTTTTTAACATCTTTATTTTTGAAACAAGTTCCATTATCAGAAATGATATTTGCGGGAATTCCGAACCTACAAATGATTTGATTAAAAATAAATTTAGAGACTTGTGTGCCAGTGCAGGAAGCTAAAGGCATAGCTTCAACCCACTTCGTGAAATACTCAGTGGCGGTTATGATGAACTTGTGTCCATCAGATGACACGGGATTGATTTTGCCAATAATATCTAAGCCCCATTTTGAAAAGGGCCAAGGAGATGAAATAGCTGCAGCTCTTGTGCAGGCACATGGACAAGGTCAGCATGTTTTTGACACTTGTCACAATGGCGCACATACTCATGTGCATCCTTTTCCATGGTAGGCCAAAAGTATCCTATCCGAAGGAGCTTTTTAGCAATGACAATACCACTGAAGTGTCCTCCACAAGATCCATCATGGGCTTCACTCAAAGCTGATTTAGATTCTTTTGAATTTAAACATCTTAATAGGATACCTTCAAAAGATCTCCTATACAAAGTATTGCCAATTATTACAAACCAACTTGCTTGTCTATGTAATAATCGACACTGGTTTCTATTAGAATTAGAAGGGAAAGTCCCATTTTGGAGAAAATAAAATATGTCTGTATACCAAGGTTCAGGAGTAGTTTCATTGATTAGAAACACATCCAAAGGCTCTAAGCATGACTTGTTTGAAGCGGGTTCTTGGATTCAACGAATAATGATAGTGGCATATTCGTCATCTAACTCCAAGGGCAGGAGAGATGCGACTGCCATAGCATCAGCTACATGGTTGCTAGTTCGAGGAATAGCTTCCAAGGTAACTTGATCAAATAGAGACATTAATTATAAAACATAGGCCTTATATGGGCATATTTTATCATCTCTAGTCTGATAAACTTCATTAATTTGGTTTATAACCAGTTGAGAGTCACCAAAAACTAACAAATGTTTAATTTTTAGTGCTAAAGCAACTCGTAATCCAAGGATTAGAGCTTCATATTCAGCAGTATTATTGGTGCAAGCAAAGGTTAATTTGAAGGACAGAGGAATAAAATGCTTTTGCGGGGATATTAAAATAATACCCGCACTAGCCCCACTCATGCATCGGGCTCCATAAAAGTATAAGGACCATTGTTCAATATGGTTTGCCTCTAATTGAAGGCATTCGTTAGGAAACTCGATGACGAGAGGATGAGTAGACTCTAAGGGTGCAATAGCTAATTGATCTGCTATGATTTGACCCTTAACAGACTTTTATCCTATGAATGTGAGATCAAACTCGCTTAGAGCAAGAACCCACTTGGTTGTGCGACCCGATAAATAAGGTCGACTCATGAGATACCTCAAGGGATCGTATTTAGCAATGACATAAGTTTTTTGACTAAGCATATAATGTCGTAATTTTTGCATAGCAAACACGACTTCTAGACATAGTTTTTCTAACACTGTATAGCGGGTTTCATAACTGATGAAGGTTCGGCTAATATAATAATTAGCACGTTCTCTCTTTTCATCATCAAGTTGAGCTAACATAGCTCCTAAGGTAGAATTTGAAGCTGAAATATATAGGAGAAATGGGCGATCAGGTTTAGGTGGTGAAAGCATAGGTGGATTAAGGAGGTATTGTTTGAGAAGTTCAAAAGCTTCTCTACAGTCGATGTCCCAATTAAAAGGGACATCCTTCTTAAGAAGTTTAAGAAAGGGACCGATTTTTATGCCAACTTATCGATGAAGCGACGGATGGCTTGAAGCTTACCTTGTAAACTTCGTAACTCAGATATATTAGTAGGTGCGGGCATATCAGTGATAGCTACAATCTTGAGAGGGTCGATTTCAATACCACGTAAAGAAACTAAAACCCCTAATAGTTTATCGGACTTAACTCCGAATATGCATTTTGCTAGATTTAATCAAATAAGATATTCTCGTAATCGATTAAAAACTTTTCTCAAATCATCTAAATGATTATCTTCAATAATAGAGCGAGCTATAATATCATCTACATAATCATGTAGGATATCATGCATCATATCATGAAAAATATAGGTCATAGCTCATTGATAGGTTGCACCTGCGTTCTTTAAGCCAAATGGCATCACTTTCCAACAAAAAGTACCCCAGGGGGTAATAAAGGTTGTCTTAGCCTGATCTTTAGGAGCGATCCTGATCTGATTATAACCAAAGAATCCATCCATTAAGGACATCATCCCACTCCCGACAGTAAAGTCAATGATTTGATCCATGTTTGGAAGAGGAAAGTCATCTTTAGGGCATGCGGCGTTAATATCTCTAAAATCTATGCAAACCCTAACTTTGGTAGCTTCTTTCTTGGTGACTAGAACTACATTTGAGATCCATTCAGCATAATCAATAGCTTGTATAAAAACAACATTCAAGAGTTTTTCTAACTCCCCTTTGACTAGCAGAGCCACTTTGGGATGCATTTTTCTAAGTTTTTGTTTAACCAGTTTAGCATTCGGATGGACCACTAGATGATGCATGACTATAGAAGGGTCTAGACCTGGCATATCTTCATATGTCCAAGCGAAGACATCTTCATACTCTTTAAGGAATGCAATATATTGCTCTTGTTTTTCTTGACTTAATTCTGATCCAATATTGATTATGTGAGGATTATCCTCAGTTCCAATGTTAACTTTAATGACGTTTTCTACCTCCATGTGTAGATCTCTTTCAAAGTTAGGTGGGGCGGGTGAAATGCCCAATTCTTGTAATTCTTGTAAGGTTAATTTGGATAATTCATCTTGAGGATTAGTAGTCTCAAGTTGAGCTATAGTTGGTATAGAACCATCAAAATAAAATCCATTGTGTAACATCTCTTCAACGGAGACATCATGGAAGATATCTCCTTCCAACTCTTCATCGGGGTCAACAATCATTTCAGGGTAAGCTATGGATAGCATGTTACATGTAAACGACTAATTTTTTAGAGGCAAATCAACATGCCTATCCAAATAATCTTGATAGCATATGAGGTGATCATCATATTCAAAAGGAAAGGGTTGACCCTTACTAGGAAATAGGCCCACACCACAGCGGGCAGGCCATGGTTCTACCTCGAAAGGTTCTTTCATGCCATTTTGGAAAGGTCCCAAGCCTTTCCCTTTATATCCCATTTTAAGCATCATGGGTTTAGCTTTACTATATTCATTGGTAAAATAACATCGAGCATATCCCTCATGATGAGTTTTGATATTCCGAGGGATTCTTCCCCAGTCATATCCTTTATAAATAAAGGCACAACTCCCAACTTGGTAGTTACTTCCCATAGGTTGTGGGAGGCCCAAAGTACAAGGAGATGGCGGTAAGTTATTTAAAAGAATTGAATCTTGCATGAAAGCATTTGTTTTTTTTTATATTAATATTGTGGATAAATCTGGTAAAAGTTCATCAAAAAGAGCATAAGATGTAGAAGGATCATTTCTTATATCTTTAGATATGAAAGATATGATAGATGTGTTTATAGGGTTTGAATTTTTAGGGATTGAACATGAAGGATTGGTTGTAGATTTAAAATATTTTTGAGGTTCTAAAGTGATTTGTTTAGGAGATTGTTGAGTTAAAGGTATAGGTGTAGTTGATGGGGTAGATGATGTTATGTGTGTGTGTTTCACACGTTTAGATGAAAAATAAGAACTAGGATGTGTGGATGACAAAGCGGGGCAAAATTGCACTCCAACGGGTTCTACCAAAGCACACATATCAAAGGGTCTAGGGTCACCATGAATAGTGACCAACTGATTTTTAAATTCAAATTTAACACATTGGTGTAAAGTTGATGGGACAACCCGCATTGCATTGATCCAAGGGCGACCCAAAAGTATATTTTACGATGCTGGGCAATGTACAATAAACACGGTTGTTTCTAGGGTTCTAGGACCAACTTGCAATGGGAGGGTAATAACTCCACACATTTCTTGTGTTTCGTCATTGAAAGATTTGATAATCATATCAGTTTTCTTCATTTCATCACTTCTAAATCCAAATCTTTGGTAGAAGTCAAAAGTGCAAATGTTTAGAGATGAGCCATTATCAATCAGGACTCATTTGATAGCTACATCTCCAATTAGAGCAGTAATATATAAGGGATTATCCTTATGTAAATTGTGTTGTGGGATATCTTTATCTCGAAAGTCAATACAATCAACCTCTCGAGTGATGATAGTATTGGCCATAGCTTCAAGTTGAATGTTTTGAGGTACCATCATTTGGCTTAATGTAAGCATCAACTCATCCCTATGGGTGGGAGAGGATCTTAACAAATCCAAAAGGGAAATTCTGGCTGTAGTATTGGATAATTGCTCATTAATATTGTAAGGGGGTTTAGGTTGAACATTAGGAGCATGATTCCCTTTATTGGGATTTTTCAAAACGAATGGAGCTGATCCATCATTTTTATTTGGTTCTTGTTGAGAATTTTGAGCCTGTTGTCGAGTAACGACTCCAATGGTACCTACAATGTTATAATGAGGATGTTGAACTAGTCTCGGTTGAGCATTTATGGCTTGTTCATTAGAAAGGAATATATTAGAAGAGGGTCGAGTAGTAACTCTTCTAGGAAATGGTTCTTCTGGAACCATAGCATCTGTGATAGGTTGAATAGGATCTGATTCATTTTTAGAACTATTCAATTGATTTGAAGTAATGTCTAGTTCACTTTCAGTATCTGATTCTATATCACTAGAATCTGAAGTTTGAAAATTATGTAGGGGCCTGGTCATAACTAGGGATAAGGTTGTATCAAATATTTAAGGATCCTGAACAGGTAATTGTCCGCTAATAGTTCCTACATATCGGGTAGGAGGCGGAACATTATGATGTTCGATTTGATTGGCCACCTCTTTACCATGTCTTGGTAAAGGGTGTTGAAATATGTCTAATGTTTGATTAGCATTTTGATTTTGATTTTGGGGAATGGTCTTTTGAGTATTATTAGGAGCATTTTGTTTAGGTTGGAAGGCTTGCACCTCCATTTCATTATTATCAATCAAATCTTGTATTTTATGTTTCAACCTTTTACAAGCATTGGTAGAGTGTCCAAGTCCTCTATGGAAATCACAGTGTAAGTCAACTCTATATCCGGGTATAGTTGGATGAGGTTCCCAAATAGCTGGTAATTAGATCAAACCTCTTTCGAGTAATTGAGGTAAAATAGTTGATAAGGGTTGATTCAACCGAGTAAATTCTCGAGGAGGTTTTTCAGGAGGTTTCAATATAAATTTTTTTGTTGTCTTCGTTGCATTGATATTAGCAACATTTCTACTGTCAGTGACTCCATCACCAACAACTTGTTTGTTTTTATATTGATTTCTAGATGTTTTCTCATCATCCTTCTTCCTAAGTTGGCCTCTCCTAATGAGGACATCTTCTACTCTTTGAGCTAAATCTATAGCTTGATCGAAGGTAGTTAAGGTAGCAGTTGATAGCTCATAAGATATTTGTTCTTGTAAATTATTGATAAAAATGTCCAACATTTCCCTATAAGGTAGCACAAAGTGCAGTTTTCTTGTCAATTGCCTCCATCTAGCTAAGAAATCGACAAAACATTCATCCTTGTCTTGTTTTAAGTTGTATAAATCTTTGATGGTTACATGCCTCTTGATGTAGGCACTAAATTGATGGACAAAAGATTCAGCTGTTTCTTCAAAGTTTCTCAAATAATGAGTGGGCAATTGATAGTACCACTCTAATGCCATTCCACCTAAACTTTTCGAGAACATTTTTAGTAATAGCAAGTCATCATGTGATATATCATGACATGCTATCCTAAACATGCGAAGATGCTCTATGGGATCTTCGGTTCCTTTATATATAGGCAATATAGGCATGGGAAAATGCTTAGGGTATGGTTGAGCTACAACTATGGGATCCAAAGGTTGACTACAAATCTCTCGATAATTGTATGAGGGACGATAAGGATCTATCTGGTCCATACGCGAAGCTAACTGTTTCACCATGGTTTCTAGATTACTAGTTTGCCCACCATATTGGTTTGGTAGGGCATTGACATGAGTTTTGTGAGCATATGATGGAGGAACATGAAGATTAGATGCTATGTTGCTATTGTGTAAATTGTTGGTAGGAAAAATATTATGAAGGAATTTTGAAGTGGTATTATGTTGTATTCCAGATTGTTGAAAATTGGTGTTTGGCTTTGTTTTAGGTTTTTGTTTACTTGAAGCATATTGCTCAATAGTTTGGCAAAATAAAGTAGTGAAGGAAGTTTTATTTTGTGTGGGAATGATTTTAGGTTGAATAACAGGTTCCTTAGGAGGTTGGGTAATCTGTTGTTTTGACATGTTTTGGGCCATAGTGACCATATCTGTATTGGATGGTCCAGCCTTATCACTTTCTTGATCAATGAAAGATAAAGGATTAGTGCGTACGTCAAACACCTATTCTATAGCTACTTGAGTGTCACTAATTTGCCCTTTATCAATACGAACTACCACATTAAGAATGTCAATGTTTTCATTGAGAAATTTTTGAAAATTTTCTGCGTTGTCAAAAGCAATAGTTCCATCTGGAGCTACTCTAGGGGATGAGGATCCATCCTCTTTAACACTTCCTTCTTGTTCATTATCTTCACCTAAGTCATCTTCTGGTTGACCTAGAGTTTGTCCTTCCGGATTTGGATCTCCAAGAAGGACATTTGGGTCTCTAGTTGTATCTTGTAACCAATATTCTTCTTCTCCTAAAGTTTCTTTACCATTCCTAAGTTTAGGCATGGTGCTTAATTTTTTATTTCAGAAAAAAAAAAAATATATATATATATATATATATATATATATATATTTATTTATTTATTTATATATATATATGCAACAAGCTTAAGAGGTATATATTAATTATATACCTACTACAATATTTAAAATGAAATGTTTTTTGTTTTTGCTATGTTTTTTAGTTTTTCTTTGTTTTTGTAATAATATTGTAAAGATGACAAACAATACAATAAATGCAAGAAATAATAAGACTGAAAGTAAATGATCTAGTTTTCTATAAACAATTTATAAATATCATTAATGGGCTCTAATTCTTCAGGATTCATGAAGTGTTCTTCTTCAAATTGAAAGTTTTCTTTTAAAAATTTAATGAAAAGAGCTATAGTGATATTATCTGTCTTAGATGCTGGTTGATAGAAGTAAAGCTTGTGGCAATACTCTCGATATAACACAGCTCGAGGAACTCTATTCCATCTCTCCCTATCTGTAAGAACAACCTCTTGGTCCTCTACAAGACCTAGGAACTAGTGTACAATGGCTGCATTCTCGAGGTATTCCTCGAAGGTGAATAATTTTGAAGACACAAGAGCTCTCCTATAAGCTAACCATTTATGGCAGGCTCTCTGAAGTTCATGATAAAAGACTAGTTGATGAGGATCCAGGATTCTATCTAGGATAAGCCTCTTGATTTGTTTAAGTTGTGTTGACCTAGATGAGATGACACTAAGTCTTCTATCAAGTTCGTCCCACAAGAGTTGATTTCTATCTGTTTCAGGCACACTAAGGACAGAATTGACTTCTATAGCTACCAACTGGTTTTCTACATTTATAGTAACTGCTAATATTTTCTTAGGAGCTACCATCTAATATGCAACTTATTAATTTGAAACAATCTAAAATGCATCTATGTTTTTGGTTGTTTTATTATTTTATTTTTTTTGTTTTTGTTTTCAAAAGGTTTAAAATGCATTCACGTCCTGCTTCACCAAAATGTATCGCTCCAAATTTTTCACACCCTTACCTTCAGGCTATAGGATCCACGCCCGAAAGGGGGATGTGAAAAGGATGTCGTGGTACCTCGGACTGAGAGGACTTGCGAAGGTCCCGCCTCTCAAGGGAGGTGTATATTGGTGATTTTTCGACGGATGGTGGGTTCACCAGGAAACATTTAATGGCAGTTTCCACGCCTAGGTTTGGAAATGTGTTTTATGTGTTCATTTTTAACCTTAAGCATTCAAAATCCTAGGTTTGGCCAAATGAATCTAAATTAATCTATATGAAGATGCAAATTCAATGAATACAGAAAACAGATTTAAAGACAGAAAACAAAGAAATTACAGAATATAAACGAAGAATACCTGATCTAGATGTCTGATGATGATTCTGATTCTTGAAGCAGTTAGGATCACCTCTGATTCGGTAGGATCGTCTGAGATCAGACAAGATCATCTGAGATCTGACGAATTCGTCAGACGAATTCGTCAGACCTGCAATCAGAGAGATAGGTGCAAAATACGAAAAATACAACACTGATAACAGAGGGAAATAGTATAAAATGACAGTAGCACTATCAAATTGAAAATTAAACACAAAAACAAGAATGAATTATGCTAATTAGATGATAATTATGATTTAATTATGCATTTAATCTAGATGGGTGAACTCCAAAATGCAATATAGCATAAAATATCAAATAAACTAGCTAATTTGCAGAATAAAACAACAGAGAAAAGGTGGAGAAATGCAAACTTATGGCACTGATTTCCTAAATGTGAACTACAGTCGAGATCGTCTTGCATTGGTACAAAATCATCTTTGATTCGACAAGATCACCTTCGATCTAGACAGGTTCGTCGGCGACGACGAAAGCTTGCTTCGGCTGAAAAATAGTAAGGTACCTACAACAAAATTGATCTAAAACCAATGCAAAATAGAATTTGAGATGTTTTATCATGTATGCAGTCAGGTTACAAGGAAATTCAGCCAGGGGGGTGCTAAGGGGAGGGCTTAGGATTAAATATGCTTAGGGGAGTAGTTAGGAGGTTGGAGATCATCCCAATTTGGGAGATCTCCAATGGAGGAGGGTCCCTAATGACGCAGACACGCTTCTGCCTGGATTAGAGACCCGTTAGAACAGAGTCTAATTGTGCAAAATCAGTTTAAATACAAGATCGTCTGGATGTCCTAGCCCAGACGAAATCATCAGATTGGGGGCGATATCGTCTGATCGGCGACGATATCGTCAAACGGTCAAAACAAACTCTAAAAATGGCACGAGAAAAGGGGAAACGGATTAACCGGCGGTTAACGGGCGGTTTGGGAGGTTAAAATTTGAATTTAAATTATTTACTAGGATGAATGTAATTATTAAAATTTCACTGTGCCAATTTTAGGGTGCTACAGCTTCCTTGCTTTCATATTTTAGAACTTCCTTTCCTTTCAAGTGTGATTCTCAAAATCTGAAATATGGGACCTTTGGTGCTTTGGAATCTTCCTCTTCTTTCTCTTCATTTGTGTCAAGTAGCAACTTGGCATCCATATCTATAGCCTCTAAAATACATGTTTCCTTCTTAGTACAAATATCTTGACCTTTTGAGTCATGTGATGGATCAAACTTCTCATGTAGGAAACATCTCAATTCTTTTAGATTCCCCTTAACCTCTTGTAGTTGCTCATGGATAACATTGAAGTCTTCATTTAGATCAACTGAGACATTATCCTCTTGTTTAAATTCTTTGGTTTGGAGTGAATGTTCTTCTTCTACTTCTCTTATTCCATAGAAAAACCCTTCTTCATCTTCACTGTCACTAAGATCATTATAATATTCTATAGCAAAAAAACTCTCAATATTTCTCTGACCATGTCTGTTTTCTTGATGTGTCATCTCATTCATTATCACTGAAACCATTGCAATATCCTAATCTATGATCTCTTTGACCACACACAAAACATTGTTCTCTTTCACCTTCTATTCCTAGGAATAAATGCTCTTCCTTTTCATCATATTAATTATCTCTATCACTATGATCTGAGCTATCACTTGCTTCTACAATGTAGTAAGATTTCTTTGCCTTACAAAAACATTTCTTCTTCTCATACATGTTTTTCTTGAATCTGTCATCTTTATCATGCTTAGGCTTTCCATCTTCTTTTCTTTTGTAACCCTATTTTTCATCATCGTCAATTTCTTCATGTGGACACTTGTATGCATAGTGACCAAGATCACCACACTTGTAGCACCTGAATTTCCTTATATCTCTGAAATTCCTTGAGTCCTTATTTTGTTTGATGAATTTAGCTTCCTCATCATTTTATAAAACTCTATTATCTATTTCTAAAACTTTCTCTTTTTCAAAAGTTTGATGCTTACTTACCTTCATCTCATAAGTTATGAGAGTTCCTTGCAATTCTTCCATTGTTAGCTTGTTGATATCCATTGTCTCTTCTACTGTTGAAACCTTAGAATCATATTTCATAGGAATTTATCTCAAAACCTTTTGAGTAACTTTTGATTTTTTCATTTCAAAACCAAGGCCTCTCATGGTGTTAGTAATCTCGTCAACTCGAAGCAAAAACTTTACAATATCTTCATAATCTTCCATTTTTAATTCCTCAAATATTTTTCTATGAGTTTGTAGTTTTGCCAACTTTACCTTGGAATCTCCTTCATAAGTATTCGCAACTTGGTCCACATCTCATTAGCTGAAGTACATACCATGACCTTTGCAAAATCTATCTCACGAAGCCCACTCAAAATACAATTCATTGCTCTTACATTTATCTCAACCAATTTCCTAGTAGTCTTATCATCCTCGGGATCAACTTCAACCCTATACTCTTTTTCAACCATTTGCCATACCTCATATCCTTGTGATATCAAGTAGTTCTTCATACTCATGCTCTATAAAGCATAATTATTACCATAAAACAATGGAGCCTTATTTGTAGATAATCCATTCTGTGAAGCCATCTGTGTTCTTGTAGAATCTACCCTCAAGCTTTTAGCCTTTTCGAAGGAACCCACTCTGATACCAATTGAAGAACACAAGCTTCTACTGAGAGGGGGGTGAACAGTATAAGACCACTTTTTACTTTTTCTTCTAATTCAATATTATATTGTGTAAATATAGCAGTATCAATAGCAGTAATCAAAGCAATACACAAAAACCATACACAATAGAGACACCATAATTTACCTGGTTCACCCAATGTGGGCTACTCCACGGAGAAAATATTTTACTAAAACTTTCTCAATAAATATCTTTGGGAATCACTCCCAATTACAAAGTTTATGAATCTCTGTCCAAAGGAGATGTTGATCCCTTAATATCAAGTTCGTGGATATCTTCCCCTTCTGCTTTGGCTATGTGATCTTCTAGAAGACTCTCTCTCTACTACAATGACTGGTGGACCTCTCTACACTTGAAGACTCCTCACTCATATATGTCTTCAACTGTGCTACTGCTGGATCTCTATCCACTGAGACTCTGTCCTTTGTACTTTGTCACCTCCAAAGCTCTATCAATAGGCTCACTAAGAACCTGCTCAATAGGCTCACACAAAACATGCTTAACAAGCTCACACAGAACTTGTCAAATCTTCTCAAGCAATCTCACCAAGAACTTGCCCAAATCTGAATAACAAGCTCACATAGAATAGAAAACCTTGAAGCATTAAACCAATCACTTTCGAAAATGAAACCACAATCAATCCTTTTCTCTCCAATGATATTTCATAAATCAACCACCATAAATAGTCAATAGGAGAATATGCCCATACCTTTTATGAAGATGAAAAAACCTCTTTGTAAATCTACCACAATCACAAAATTATTTTGCCAATATTCACAAGGGTTAGTAGATCACAAAATAATAAACATTAATCCACTTTTCAATAATCATCACCAAGGCCTTTAATTGCACAACTTCCTTATCTCTCCTAAAACCACTTGTACCATAAAATAAAATAAATCAAAATATTGCATAACATTTTCACTCCCAAAACCACTTATACCATAAAATAAATCACAATATTGCATACCTTGTCACCTCATGAAAGAATTAATCCTCTTGAAAAAGAACAAGGTAAACTTCACTTTTGGAACCCCTTCACAAAATCAAAAATATATATTTACACACACCTTATTTCTCCTTCTAAATAAGTTAGTCAAATAGCCCTCAAAATAATATTTTTGACGATATATAATATGCCCCCTTTCCGAAATAAATTGAAACTGTTACATATATATATGCCAACCTCCATTAATTGCACATAGGTCGGCCCTCCATTAATTTAAACTTAAACTTTAAACTTTAATATCTTCATCACCGAATCCTTTTTCGATGAAAC
Organism: Wollemia nobilis; assembly: GCA_028583015.1. Lineage (NCBI taxonomy): Eukaryota > Viridiplantae > Streptophyta > Pinopsida > Araucariales > Araucariaceae > Wollemia > Wollemia nobilis. The sequence continues at coordinate 134,379 of JAQPPZ010009207.1, forward strand.
AAAATTCCACCTTGGATTTTAAGAAAAACCCTTTCCACATAAGCCCGCCATGGTTTTAAATAAAACCTTTTATTTTTCCTGCCTTGGTTTTCATAAAAAACCTGTAAATAGCCATGCTTTCCAAAATATCATAAATTCTTATTTATGAAATATTTTGGGCACCAAAACCAAATGGGATACATGTGACATCAATGACAACATAAAATACCTCAAATTGCCAACACTAATAACTCTTCTTCATAATCATCTCTCCTATGCTTGACCCAGGTGTATTCTCGATTAAATTTTTGTACTTTCAATTTGGATCATAAGGCCTCCAAGTTATCTCCTCAAAATCCATGAGGTCCAAATCATACATCCCATTGAGTAAAGTCGAATATCCCATGAACAAGTAACTTCCAAACCTGCAAGGGACATTGAGCCATGGGACTTTTTCGTGTTTCTTTATCAGCCTCATTCTAGCCTCTTCGACCACCTATCTGTACAGTTCTAGGGCAGTGAGAGATAAGGGACAGTACATTGGCAACATTTTTGGGATAATTTTAGCTCCATAGAGCCAAATTTATGTGAACCCTTCGAAGAATAAATAGTATCCTATATCCTTTTCTTTTATGAAGGCTTTCACCCCAAGTCCCAACATCTTAGGAAGAAAACTAGTCAAAATCCAGTGAAATTCAATCATGAACACATCACAAAACCAACCCATGTGAGAATGGCATTTGTGTATCTTCCAAAAGCTAGTCTAGACATAAGGACTCTCAATGGCCCCAAATATTTTTCGGCTTTCCTCCCCTAATTGTCCTACCAGTAGGTGTATGAGGATGGAATAATTAGAAAAAATAGGCATCTCCTGTCTTTGTTTCAAAATTACCTCTTTTAAGTATGTCATTTGTGAGTGCATCTGATCACTCAAGTCTCACTCCCATGCATAGACTAGGGTGCCTATTGCCCGATTACACCGTGCTACTAGATGTAATACTCTCATACCCGCTACACTGAGGTCTTGTACTCCTAATACAATGTTAATCATATTGCAAAAGTATTGGACCCATGGTTTGAAAGCAGTTTTCGCTATTGGAAATTTATCAACAACTTTCTCATGCACTTCGAAAAATGATTTAAAAATATCTAACTTAGTTAACATTTGAGATTGTCTTTCAATTATTGGTTTCACCAGTCGAGTATTTGTGGGTGCTAGTTTGAAAACCTGCTCGATGTACCTGGCTACGATACTGAATACTGGTCTATATTTATTGTCTCAAAATATTTTGGTATTCTCGTCGTATGCTATGGCTAATTAGGCCAACAAGTCGGGAGAGTAGTGTACCTTTGAACATATCAGCTTTCCAAGGTTACTGGTCCACCTAGTGCTCTTGGGAAAAACCATATGCTGCAATCTCCTTGCTTTGTGGAATAAATCTACTAACAACCAGGGGCATTTCTCGTCATTTTCCATTGTGCGAGAAAAACTTTTGATGCAGGTATTTTCCATTTTGTACTACTGTGTAGGAGTGAGATTTTTCCTTGGCCCACTTTTCTAGGTGAACTCATACATCGTAGTCCCAAACATAGCTGGTCTAGGGAGTTTAGTGTATGGTAATTAGTCTATGATGAATCTCACTACCTCCTCTGTGTCTTTGGGTATGAAATCAGTTCCCCAAGCCTCCATCTTGTTGTCTGCAACTATTTTAGTCTACTGAAATGGAGTTCTTAATTCTCTGCTTACTTTCTAGTCTTTTGAACCAGTCCTCTGCTCAATATTACCATGGTGGTAAGGTTGTTCGATATGATGTTCTTAAATACTTGATGGTGGAGTGGGTTAACTGTCCTTGCATACGTTGTCATTAATATTGCATTACTTATTGCCTTTTCAAATTTGCCAATGCAGATTTGCCAAAGCATCACTTTCTAATATAGAACTATTAGTGGTAGGTGGCTGTCCTTGTCTTGCACGCCCGTAGGTACTTTGGTTCGTGTACTTTCAATCATTCATTGCTTCCTTATTGGTCACCAAACTGGACATCTTTTTGACATGGAATTATAAATGTGGCGATGGTGGCTTTTTGTGAGAAATGGTTTTGTCTTCTTGGTCTTGTAAGAGATTCAGCTTCAAAAATATTACACCATTAACATAGTAGTGATCATTTTGGAGATCCATCATCAAATTTGATTACTAAATTGTGTGCCCATTGGATCCATCAATCGATGATAGTCGTTAGATAAGCTTTGTGTCATATGCCTATGTTTGATGTCATTGGACCTGCAAGAATGTTATCCCTATAACATCAAGGGTTCATTTCTATGGTGATCACACATATGATGGAGGATATTCTAACCTTTAATTGGTTAGTTGATTCATGCTTCAGTAACAATCAACTTATCATTAAAGAGCGATCAAAGAATTACTGGCCTTTGGTTAATATATGACCTTTAATAACCAGATTACCTTGCTAATGTTTTACCATTCGATCAACCATGTGGTCTTGCGCATTCGTCCGATCATCCAAGACTGTGTTGGCACTTCTCAAAGGGAGGGGGGTCGTTATTGAAGAACACAAGCTTATACTGAGAGGGGGGGTGAATAGTATAAGACCTCTTTTTAATTTTTCCTTTATACTTCAAAACAGTAAAGCAAAATACCTAAAGCAATATCAAAGCAATGCACAAAATCATCCACAAAGTGACACCAATTTTAACGTGGTTCACCCAGAATGGTCGGGCTACGTCCAAAAAACTTTTCTCTAAAAGTTATCTCAAAGTTCTTTGGGAAACCTTCCTAATTACAATTTTTATGAGCCTCGGCCCAAAGGAGATACCTTCCCCCAATCTGAATTTATGAGCCTCTGCTCAAAGGAGATACCTTCCCCTCAATCTAAATTTATGAGCCTCTGCTCAAAGGAGATACCTTCCCCTCTACTCTGGAAATGATCCCTCAAAAGATCAACTGCCTCTACCTCTTACCAGCATGTGGAACTCCTTTCCACCGAAGACCTCTTGTCCTCAATGCTTAGCCTAAGAGACCTCTGCCTTCTATGATCACGTCCACAATAGCTCAAGAACCTATACCAAACATAGTCGGTCGGTCTAGTACAAGTCTTCCTCTATCTGTCAGATCTGTCCAACACTTGAACAAATTAATCCTCTGCACACAAGCCTTCTCAAAGACTTGCCAAATTTGTCCTCAGGTTCTTCTCAAAGAACCAATGCTCCTCTGTTCTCAAGTTCTCTAATAGAACTCTCAAAACTCAAGTTACAAGTCCTCTGCTAGGACCTGTCCAAAACTGCTCACAAGTCCCCATCGGAACCTGTCCAAAACTCAGCAAGCTCACCAAGAAAAACTTTCTTAGTAGGAAATCACAAAGTGAATTGTTAGAGACCCAATGTGATTTGTCAACCTCATATAAGTATAAAGAGAATTGTTAGAGACTCAATATGTTCTATACTTGACTCCCAATCTCAATACATCTTCTGTGCTCTTACAGCCGCACTTTGTCTTCTCTCAGTCGTCTCTCTGCACACACTCTGCACTATCTTTGCACACTCTGCACCCATACAGCAGCACTCTATGTTCATCTTTGCCATTTGCGCTCTCTACGCCCTCTGCTCTCTCTGCATAATCATAGCCGCACTTGGTCGAATTTCAACCTCTACACTCTTTGTGCAATCATAGCCGCACTTGGTGGAACTTCAACCTCTGCACTCTCTATGCAATCACAGTGGCACTTAGAACAATTCACCATGACTCTTCGCTCACTCTACACACTTTGATCGAATTTTGCACTCTGCTCTCGGCGATCGAACTTCTCACTCTGCGCTCTATCTATGAACGTCGCAACTAAAAACACACCCAACTCTTCAAAACAGCCTACCTTTTATAATAACACTTACAAGATCAAAACCTTAATCTTAGTCGATTGTAACCCTGATATTTAGTCGACTGCACAACCCTAAACTTCATCGATTGCAAACCCTAATCTTCGTCGGCTCACATTTAACTTTGTCAACTTCAACTGCCTCTATAACTCTTATGTAGCTTTTGTCACGAAACTACAACATGTCGCGATATCGTGACACTTTTGCCTCTTTGAATTTTTCTTGGTTGTTGATCGCGAAAACATAACATGTCGCAATATCATGACACTTTCACCTCCGAACTGTTCCTTCTTTCTTTTGTCGTGATATCACGAAACTTTCTGCTTTCGTACTCTTCTTCTTTTCTTATGTCGCGATATCGCGACACATCTAACTCCATATTCTATTTAGCTTTTGTCATGATATCATGACATTTTTGACTCCGTACATTCTCTCTCCTCTTTGAGTCACGAAACTATGACATGTCGCGATATCGTGACACTTTTCTAACTTGCTTTCTCTCTCCTACTTAAGTCGCAAAAATGTGACATGTCGCGATATCGCGAAACTTTTCCTCCTTAGCTCTTTTCTGTTCTTCGGGTCATGAAAACCCGACATGTCGCGATATCGCGACACTTTTTCTCTCGAGCTCTTCCTCTTGCAATATGTCACGATATCGTGACACCTTTTCTTACTTACTCTCTTTCTTCCAATATGTCACGATATCGTGACACTTTTTCATTCTTACTCTCTCTCTTCGAACTTGTCGCAAAATCGTGACACTTTTCCATTCTTTTTCTCTCTCTTCAACCTTGTCACGAAATCACGACACTTTTTCTTTCCTTTTCTCTCTCTTCGAACATGTCGCGAAATCGCGACACTTTTTCTTGCTTTTTCTCTCTCTTCCAACATGTTGAAACCTTCATCAAAATAAATTATTTGACATCAAATCAAATTCCTTCAAGAGCTTCTTGACATCAATGACAACTTATACACTTGAGCAAAGGCAATGTACCCAAAGTACCCAGAATTGCCAACAGTTATCATGTGTTTAGAACCTTGTTAACCTTAGTTAATTCTCCTTTGGTGACATAAACCATATCCTTTAGTGTTCAGGTAGACTAGTTATGCTTGACCATCAGATCTGATCGGGCTTCACCACTATCGTTGGATTCGATAGATCTACGCTCTTGTTATCATACCTTGTTTTCCTTTGATGATTACGAGTAAGCATAGCCGTTGGATTAAATCAGGGATAGGCACGACTGTTAGATTTAGGTATAATCAAACATTTTTTAACAAACAATTGCTCTGACGAAGCACTACCATCGGATCTTATTTAGAATGAGCACGGTCGTCTGATCCTCATTTTGTCTTTATATGACTTTTCAACCTTTGTTGGCTTCATGAGATTGTGACCGTAGGATCTTTGCTTGGGTTGAGCATGACCGTTGGATCTCACTTGATTCTTTATACGTCCTTTATTAAATTGTGGCCATTAGATTTTGATAGACTAAGCGTTGTCATAGGATTGGTTGGTGATCAAGCATTGTCATAAATATTTATTGGCTTTGACTTGTCCTTTAAGCGAAGCACCGCCATTGGATCTAGGTAGGATTACACGTGATCGTGGATCGGGATGTAGTTGAATTCTTGTTAATGGGTGCTTATTCTGATAAAGTGCTACCATTAGATATTTCTCGATTGCACGTGACCATTATATCCCCTTTTGCTTTAATTTATCCTTTGAACGAAGTGTCATCATTGGATCTTCCTAGTTAGCACACGACCATTGATCTTCTCGGATTATGATTTTAACGAGCTCCTTTTTAATATCTGTGCAACTCTTTTGGAGTGTGGTCGTTATATTAATCAAGCCCAAGCACAACCATTGGATTTACTTGGATTTGGGGGTATTTGACTTTGACTTGGATGGGACCCATTTATTGGTTTACTGCTTTGCGATGCGCGCTATCGTTGGATTATCCCTGGTGGAAGTGCGTCCGTTGATATTCCTTAGATTTGCACAAGATTTAATCATGAGCACGGTTAATTATTCCAAACTAACCTTGGTGATTCATGATGAATCACATCCATCAGATTGACTCTTGATCAAGCGCCATTATGGATCTTCTATAATCTGCAAGTTAGGTAACCGAAAAGTGCACACTACTGATTTTCCTTAATCTTGATTAAGCAAACGTGGAAATATTAGTAACGTGTTATGACCCTCGTTAAACATGATTAATCTGACTAATCAAGTTTTGACTTGGTCTTACGACCTGATTTACCTTTGTTTATATGAAGCAAGTGCTACCGTCAGATCGTCTCATAAAATAACACGTCCATTGATATCTTTCCATTTTGTGCATAATTTAAGCATAAACTTATAATAATACCTTGGTTTACCTTGGTGGTTTGTGACAAACGTGCATCTGTTGGATCAATTCTTGATCAAGTGTGACCATTGGATCTTCCACGACCATTTTACCTAGGATTTTGCATTTTTAGCCCAAGGTGTTTTATTAGATTGAGCGCATCCATGCGATTTCTCCTTGATGAAGCTATGCCTTTAGATTTCTTGTAACCTGCAAGCTTGATAACCGAAAGGGGTGCATTATTTTATTTCAATAATATTTGATTAAGCCGACAGTAGGGAAATTAGTAACGCATTATACCCTTGCTAATATTTTTTATCATTTTAATTAATCTTTTTGGCCTTTATCCCTTTTAATGAATCTTTTATGAGAGCACGATCGTTCGATCAGGCCTTAATCAAGCGCTACCATCAGATTTAGTTGATTAGCTCAATGTTTAATTAAAGGGGGCGCATACCCTCAAATATTTGATTAATTTTCATTCGAAACCTTAGGTTTTAATTCCTTTGACCACAACATTTTAAAGAGTTGATTAATCAAAGTGAGCGCATCCATTGGATTTTACTCTGATGAAGCGCTGCCCTTAGATCTGTGTAAGGTGCTTGATTCTTAACTTAAGGGACACATACCCTCGAGGTTTTACTTAAAACATTTATTTCAAACCTTAGGTTTTGGACTTTAGACCATGGTGTTTCATCATTAGGCCTCGAATTATCTTCTTCTAATACTTTAGGACTTAGGGGTTTATTCATTAGGCTTAGGTCTGATTATTATGATTGTCATGACCCTTACTTTAAAGTCGAGTATTTTTATGATTTTACCATGGTATTGGATGCTCATATAATTTGACCTTAATGACTTTTCAAATGATAAAACAATGGTCATAAGATCAATCCAAAATAGAAATGGCTAAGTTTGATTTTAAATTTTCAAACAAATGGAAGTCAACTTCTCAGGTGAAAATGCAACAGAGGCTAGCAACTTTTGCTTATTATATTGAAACCAAAAAATTTAAAATTGGGGGTTTCATATGTTGAGTCAATTTTGGCTCCAACATAGGCTCTGATTGGGACAATGTGCTGAAAACATGAGGCACTTGAGAATTATGGAATCTCTTGGTTTTATTGCAATTTTGGACAAAAATTCAAATCATTAAGACTGATAAGCAAAGCTTGAAAAACAAAACATAACAATTTTTAAACTGAAAAAATGTACAAACAACATGATATCAAAGTAATAGAGCATTGAAAACTGTAATTCCTTTTATTCAATTTGGAAACTAGGGTCTAAATTTTAGAAACAGATGAGTTTTTTTAGATATATTGTTATGCTTGTTTTAGCTAAGTCATAGGATATGATTACACAAAATTTGTCATAGCTATTTATTCCATCATGCTTTGACCCATGTGTGTGTTTGTGCATTCATTTTTATTTCTAAGTCTTCCAAAACTTTGCCATATCTGAGAAAAATAGTTAAGCCTAATATATGATTTCACTCTTTAAATATTTTCACCATTCTGCAGGGCTCCACTGCCAGTCAAGCATCTATAGCCTCGATGGAGTTGCTTCTAATCCCATCCGGTTTTACCCTACTGCCAGTCAAGCGTCTATAGCCTCGGTAGAGGTTTTCCAAGATATCTCAGGTAGTGACTCAATTTACTTTATTTTGATTTTTCTTTCTCTTTTGAGAAGTATTTTGATATAAGCAAATTGTGCAAAGAGTATGCCTGAGTTGAGGATTAGTTTCTAGCTAAAAAGGATGAGTGTAATGATTTTTAGCTTAACCGCCCTCTCAAAGATAACTCTTTTCTTTGGACCTTGAAGTCACCTTAAGTATCATTTGTAATGTGAGGCTTTGACATGGTGTTTCAATCAGCTCTGATTTCATCTTGTTTTATCTCATATCAAACAACTATTGCATAAACACTCATATTTGAAAAATTGTAAATCTCATCAAAGTCTAAAATAAATCTCCTTTCTTCTTATTTTTTTTGGAGGAATCAACAGTAATGCATACTCATCATACTAAGAATACCATGTGTAACAACAAACTCAGAACTATACTAGACAAGAAAAAGAAAAGCTTTATCTAGTAAACAACAACAAAATGCATCACTCTGCTTTTTGGGTTTTTTGTTTTTCCACTTATATATATATAAAAATTAAAAATATATATATATATATATATATATTTTTTATTCACCTTCAACAGGGATTGTACATTTTGAGGTGTTGGCCATTAATAGGGATAGCCATTAGTTCTCCCTGCAAATTCTGCAACTTGTATGTATTCTGACCGATAACATGGGCTATTTGGTATGGACCAATCCATTTAGGTTCAAATTTTCCTTTCTCACCATGCTTATCATTTTTAGGGTCCCAATAGATGACTGTATCTCCTTGAGAAAAAGGGGTACCTTTGGCTTTCTTATTAAACAATTTCATAGTTTTTTGAGTTTGTTTCATCATTCTATCAAGGGTCTCTCTTCTTTGCTCTTCTAATAGGACAATTTGGTCTAGCCTTCTTTGTAAGGGTTTGGGATCTTCATGATCTTGCAACAAGAGGGAAAGTGCCAATTTTTCTATTCTTGAGGGTAATAAGGCTTTCTCTCCATATACCATCTCATAGGGAGTCCTTCCTGTGTTTCTTTTAACAGACAGCCTATCAGCCCATAGAGCAAATTTAAGTTCATTGTCCCATCCTCTTTTGTTCTTACCCAATGATCTTTTTATTCTAGTTATTACATTTTTATTTGATGACTCAACAAGACCATTCCCTTGGGGGTAATAATTAGCAGAATGGGATAGTTCAATTCCATATTCAACACAAAACTCTACCATTTCATATGAAACAAAATACTGTGCATTATCTGTTACCAATTTTTGAGGAACTCCAAACCTGGTTAGAATATTTTCTTCCAAGAATTTGATGATGGTGGCAGTTGTGGATGTTCTTAGAGGTGCAACTTCTACCCACTTTGTAAAGTAATTTGTTGCAGTTATGATCCACTTGTGTTGGCCTCGATGAATTAGGCTTGATCTCTCCAATTAGGTCAATGCCCCATTGGGAAAAGGGTGCTTCAATGATTACTGGCTTGAGGGGCATGGCTGCCAGTTGCTTCTTTCCTGCAAAAACCTAGCAGTTATGATAGTTCCTAACATATTTATATACATATTTAAAAATGGAAGGCCAATAATATCCTGCTCTCATTATTTTATTAGTTGTGGCTTTTGGAGCAAAATGTCCTCCACAGAAACCATTATGAAATTCATTAATTATTTTTGGGACTTCATTTTCATATAAATAGACTAATAACACTCCATCTAGGTGCTTCCAGTAAAGCACACCATCTTGCACATAATATTTCTGAGCTTGAAGTTTTACTGACCTCATTCTATTTGTTGATATATCTCTGGGAAAAGATAGAGTTTGTAAATATGCCAGAATTTCATCATACCATTTACATTCTTCATTATTGATTCTTTTGTTATCATGCATTTCATCTATTGTGATGACATTATTAGAGTCCTCTCCTCTATATGCCAGATATTTGGCTAAGCCCTGTCCTTTTATAGTTTTGACTATTTTGAATTCAGCATCATATTGCAAAAGTTTCACCATCCATCTTGTTGGCCTTCCTAATGGCTCAGATTGGGTAAAGATATCTTTTATTGTTATGAAAGGGATGCAACAATAAACTTTGTTTGAACCGAATATACCTTTGAAATGTTCTAAAGATTGAACAACTGCATAAGCATGCTTTTCCAGTAAGGTATATTTAAGATGTGCTCCTTTCAGACCTGAACTCATGAAGGCTATTGGTCTTTCATTATTTTCATTATCTTTTTGTGATAGAACTGCAGCAATTGAATGTTCAGATGCATATGAATAAATGTTAAAATCTTTAGAATAATCAGGGCAGCTTAGGGCTGGAGTAATAGAAATGGCTTCTTTTATTCTATTGAATGCTTCCATATTTTCTATTGTCCATTTTATTTCTCCAGTTTTCTTAACCATGTCATTTATGGGTTTGGTCATCTCTACAAAATTTGGGACAAATATTCTAACAAAATTTATTTTGCCAAAGAATGACCTAACTCCTTTTAAATTTCTGGGAGGAGGAATTTTGGAAATAGCTTCTATTCTTTCTGGGTCAATGCTTATTCCTTTTTTTGAAACTATATGACCTAACAACTTTCCTTGTGTAGTCCCGAATATGCACTTCTTGGGATTTAGAGAAATTCCAAATTCTTTGCACCGAGCAAAAACTGCAGCTAAGTGTTCTAAGTGATCTTCTGGATTCTTAGAAAATACTGTGATATCATCCAGGTATACAACTACTATTTTGAACATTAATCCTTTGAAGGTAAAGTCCATTGCCCTCTGAAAAGTAGCACCTGCATTCATTAGTCCAAAAGGTATTCTTAAATATTCAAATGTGCCCCAAGGTGTAGTGAATGTTGTCTTATGTTTGTCTTCTGGATTAATCTGAATTTGATTGTATCCAAAAAATCCATCTAACAGGGACAATCTAGATGAACCAACTACTGCTTGCAATAGTTGTTCCATATTGGGCAATGGGTAATTGTCTTTCAATGAACTCTTATTTAAATTTCTGAAGTCTACACAGAGTCTAATATCACCATTCTTTTTTTGACTGGTACTAAATTGGATATCCAAGAAGAAAATCTTACCTTTTTGATTATTTTGGAATCTAGCAATTTTTGTACCTCTTTTTGCATTATTGGGTGTAGAGTTGGGTTGTACTTCCTCTATTTCTGTCTAAATGGCTTGGAATCTTCCTTCAAGGGTATTATGTGTGTCATTACATCTGTTTTGAAGGTTTTAAGGTCTTCATAAGTCCAAGCAAAATGTTCTTTATTCTTCTTTAAGAAACTGATGTATCCAACCTTTTCTTTTGCAGGTAAGGCCATATCTACCTTCACTATTTTGGGTTCTTTCATTGTACCAATGTTAATGTCTTCAAATATTACTTCTCTGCGTAAAGGCTTGTAAGCTTTGTCAAAATCATCAAATAGACTCTCTAGAGAAACCAATCCTTTGGGTATCCTATTTGTTTTCAACTGGATTACTTCTACTGGCTCTCCTATTTGGTCTTTTAGCTTGTCTTCATCCTTTTCATCATAGATTATATCTGCATATTGATTTTGCAGAGTCATAAAATCTTTAATATCTATATCATCCTGAAAGACCTATAGGTAAACTATGTTATCTGGCACAGAAGGCTTATAGACTGAAATAGTTGGGAATCTATCCATATATTCTGTAGTTATCTCTGGATGATCTAGGCCTGAGGCATTCATAGCTAAAATATCTGCAACATGATTTTGTTCTCTTGGAATAAATGAGATATTGAAAGCTAAGAATTTTTCAATTTCTTCCAATACTGCATTTCTATATTGCTTAAGCCTAGGATGCTTGGTTTGATATTTACCTTTGATCTGTTGTATAATAAGCTCTACATCCCCTATTACAGTCAAGTAGTTAATACCTAATTCTTTTGCTTTTCTTAACCCTAGCAATAAAGCTTCATATTCAGCTACATTGTTTGTGCAAGGGAATTCTAGTCTGTAAGGGATACCAAGGTAATTTCCTTTTATATCAGTCAAATTAACACCTACACCTACTCTAGATTGGGATTTAGCTCCATCAAAAGATATGGTCCACATTTCTTGGGTTAATACTCTATCTGATTCAGCATCTACCATTTTCATAACTTTTGGATCCATGTTCTTTGCTTCTGGTACTTCCACCAAGAATGGGTTGTGCCATATGGAGTAAACTCCCATCCCTTTTTCTTCCATAGAGTTTACTAAGTTTATCATGGTTTCATCTATTTGAATTAACTCTATAGAGTGCTTGTTAAATGGTTCCCTTCTTAAGATTATGTTTTCCTTATTTGTTATTGGGATTGTAGCATAGGACCAATCCAATTGGATTGAACCTCCCAGTTGTTTTGCCCAATGTCTACTGAGTAATAGTGAGAAGAATGGGTCAACATCAACTACTGCAACATCCATGACTATGCCCTTTTTGGGGTGTTGGTCTAGGAAAACCAATAATCCAGTTATCACCCCTACACAAGGAATTTGTCTGCTGTCCATTACAAAAACAAGGGCAGAATCTCTTGTACAGATTAACCCCATTTGGTCAACTATTAATTTGGGCATGATATTATGTGAGGCTCCACTGTCTAGCATACAATTATGAATCACATACCTTTCTCCTTCATCTGAATTATACCTTAATGATACATAGAAGGGTCTGACAGAGGATGGTGATCTTGCATCATGTTGATTTTGTCTAGCAGCATGGCAAGTTGGATCTTCTTTTTGTTCCACTAGTCCAAATGCTCTGCAGACTTGTTCTCTGTATTGTTGAACTTTCATAAGTTCTCCAAATGTGATGTTAACTTTTTGCTTACTGAGTTCTGACCCAACATCAAATTCTATCTTCTTTATATCCAATGGTCTATTACTTTCTTCTTTGGGAATCTCCTCTTCTAATTCTATTACTTCAAGAGTAATATTTTTGAGGGTTCTATCAGTTTTCTCTTTACTGATATTCTTATTTGTGAAAGTTTGTTTTCTTGTTTCACTTGTAGAAGCTTTCTCTATCCGGTCTGGGATAGTCCTATTTCTTAAATTCAGAGTATGGGTAGCCTCTAATTCTTCAACTTCTTGAGCAGTGGGGATTAATTTCCCTTGCTTCATTTTGTCATATCTTGACTCATGTGGTTTCTGCAAGATTTTAGTACCTTCAGCTACTAAGATTTGAGGATGATGATTTGAAGCATACTTATCCATATTCTCTTCAAACAACCTTTCTCTAGATTCATCTTCTATAGACCAACAAGCATTGATTCTTATATCCTCTTCTGAATCAACATGTAAATCTACATTGCGTTGGTCACTTAGGTGAATTCCACATGCATCAAGGTTATGCGGTGCATCACAAGTAGAGCAAAAATAGGGGAATCCTTCTGCTATGTTGGCAGATGGTATAGGGTTTGGAACATTGTTCTGATCTTTATCAGAGTCTCTATTTTTCTAGTTATTGTTCCCATTGTTCCTATTCCTATTTCCTTCTTCAGGGCCATTATTGTTTCCCCAATTCCTATTGAAATTTTTCTTAAAGGGTGGGTGATTATCAACATGAGGTCACTCTGTTTGTGATGATTCACCATTATTACCATTATTTCTTTCAATTCTTGCTAACCTATTGTTCATGGTGTTGAACATCTCAACCATTTGATTAGTTAGTTTTTCCATTGGATCTATTTCAGTTCTTCTTTGTATATCAAATGCTACCCTTTTGGGTTTTCTCTCAAGTAGATTGACTTCCAGAGAATAAGGCTTCATCTTACCACTGTCAAGCATGTTTCTTTCAATGTCCATTGCTTTTTCCATACAACCATCAATGGTGGTGGCTTGTTCTTGCCTTAGCTCATAGTTAAACTCTCCTTGAAAAGCATTCTTATAGAAACAAATAGATTGAATATCACTAGGCCTAAGGTTGGCAGGGATTTTGTTTCTGGTTTTTGAAAATCTTCTATTAAAGTCACTAACAACCTCATTTTCTTTTTCTTCATAGTGGCTAACTCAGTTAACAAAGATTGTTCATTTTTTCTTTCACCATATTTCTTTAGAAAAATAACTTCCATTTTAGTGAAGTCTGGGATATCATTATCAAGAAGAGAATTGAACCACTCTCTAGCATATTTTTCTAAAGTCTGTAAAAATAGTCTTAAGACTACATCTTCATGTTCAACCTCTAGACTATCCATTGCATACAGAAAACTTTTGATATGATCTTCTCCAGTTACTACACTATTTCCTAGAAATTTTGGAAGGTATTTGTGAGATTTATTAGGTAAGGCATTTAAATTTGTAGGTAAAACAAAAGGCCTATACCTATTAGTCCTCCACAAATGGACATTAGCCTGATTTTGTTGATTTGCCTGATTTGCCTGAGCCATTGTTACTATAGGTATAATGGGATTTAGATTTACAGCAGCAATGCCTACAGGGATATGGGTTTGGGTTGCCTGGGTATAATCTGAAGAATTATTTACTTCTATATTATAATCTATAGGACTATGTGATTGAGATGAATCTGATGTGTTTTCTATAGTAGCATTTAAGAATTCATCTACAATAATATCAACAACAATAGTATTTTGAATTCTATTTTTCTTTACGTATTTCTTATTGCTAAAATATGATTTATTCTCATAAATAGTACTCTTAAGAAGTGGGATTTTATGATTATGGGTAAATACCTCTGGGTTCTCGAATTCTAGGAATAGCTCCTTACCGCTTCTCCTGGTGTGCTCCAGCACATTCTGCTCCTTCTTTCTTGATTTTTATTTTCTGGGTTCATCCAGATAGAGTCGCCAACACGTCGGTGTAGAAAGAACAGAATGTGCTTATCAAGAATGCTTGATTTTTAACTCTCAACCTCACAGGAGATGGTTCTTGGGATAATTCAAGAAAATCAAGAAACTCAAAAACACACTTCAAAAGGTAATTTAAAAAAAGGAATCACGGACACACGAAATAAAGAACACTATAGACATAAAAATTAAAGACGTAGGTTCTTTATTCTAACTTGGTCACTCGTTGATTAATAAATGTCATAAAATCCAGGTCTAAACTCGTGAAGAATCTATCCCCAACAACGGTGCCAAAAAACTGTTGGAACCATTTCTTGCATCCATAGGATTCGATTGTCACGCTACAAGAAATCATTTGAAACCAACGAGCTATTACAGGCTCTGGTCAACCTGCCTCTTTATTCTGATTAAAATAGATATTGCTAAAGAAAAACTATATAATGGGTAAGGAAACCCCAACGGTAATTTATGATAATATGCAAGGATTACATGCTCCAGATTTAGAATTATACTATATGTATTAAAATGACCAAGCAATGAAAATAACCAATTATTATGCCTTATGTGGATCGGTGCCTAGATTCATTGGGTTGTTATAGCAATTTAACAACATTTGTAACATGAGAAAGAAAGAAAGGGATTGAGAAAGAATTGGCACTATCATATCCATTTGAATATCATAACAGACATAACAGTTGGCCAATGACAGAAACGTACGTAACACATTCAAATAATGTAACACATTACGTAGTGACACACAGTACCAAGACAAAGAAATAATAGAAATGAAACTCAGAATTGTATTGATTTCATAAAATATTACACGCAGAGTTGGCAAGGTGCCATTTAACTCTATTTTTCCAAGAAATACATCAATACAATGAAGAAAACTCTATTCAAATAATGTAACAGGTCTCTCCTACTCTCCTTGTTCCAATATGGTAACAGTAGAGTCTCTGAATCTTAGGCTCAATAGGATAGGAAATAATCTCAGCTTCTTGAGCACTTTCCTATCAAAATCCTACACAACAAAGGGAAGAATAAGAGATGACAAAGAAAATAGACACAAAAGGGGATACAACAACACAACTAGCAGGGCACTCAAGTATACCTCTTAGCAAAAATGCTATCTAAATGCTTGATGTAGACTTTGACCACAGTTGGTGTATTTATAGCTCTAGGTTCTTGAATCTATTATTCTTGGTCTAATCTTGGCCCCACACTTGTCATCATCTGATTTATCTTCCAAAATTGGTATAGTTGGCTTCCATTGTTTTCTTTTATTCATACCGTACACTTTTCTTTGGCTCCCTTTTATTCTAAGTGGTTCAACCGATGATGCTAGTACGCTGGGGACTTCCCTCCTCTACCTTTCTATCCTTGGCTTCTTCTCTTACTATTTCCTACTGAGTATCTGGTTGATCTTCTACTTTGGATGTTTCCCCTTTCTCTTCAACTTGCTCTTCATCTCTAGGAGGGGAACTCATTTCTAGCTATAGGCTGCAGATTTTAATCTCTTTTCCTTTTTTGCTTTGTTGCAACCATCTTATCTTTTTATCAATCCTTCTCCAGGCATCAATGTCAAAAGACACAACAAACCTCAACATGTTCATCTCCTACAGAATCTTGTTCTTTTGTATACTAATGTAATTTTTGCTCTTTTCATAGTGGGTGATCAACATCTCTATAGTGTTTACCAAGAAAGTAGTATGTCTGGTCAACTTCGGCTCACCATCAGGCTCATAATCAAAATATTCTATTTTATTCTTAAGGAGATCTTCTACACTGATAATTTCTAGAAATTCTTCCAATGATAGTCCTACATCTACCAATTTCTCTGTTATGTCATCTAACAGACTAAACATTTTTGCAACATTGTTGTACCACCTTCCCATGTTGGATACAAACATAGTTGCCTTCATGAATTCAATATTGCACTTGACCTTAGTCCCATCATTCAACAATACTTCTTGATTCTGCATCTCTTTGAAGTACTCTGACATTAAGTCAAGAGTAGGGCGGATGATCTCGAGGTCTTCTTCCTTTTGATTGATTAAACTTTCCATCTCTTGAGTAGTAACTCGAATTACCCTAATCTGCCTAAACATTTCAGTGATCCCCTCAATTTTGTCCCAAATCTTCTTTGAAATTTTTTGTTGCATTCAAATAATATGTATAATTGAGGATCCTTACCACTTTGGAGGGTTGAGTTACTGTGGTGTCTTTTTGTGCCAACTATTCTTGTAGTTTATTTATTAAGGCCTGCATCTCTACATTTTCTTTATCACTGGTTTCTAGTTGGCTTCTTAATTCGATGTTATTCTGATGTAGTTGATCCAAAGTTTGTGCATGTACTACTTTGGCCACTTCGACCATATCACCTTCTTTACTAAGGACTGCAATCCCTCCAGTTCTCTCATCAACTTTAAGAACAATAGGTTCCTGCAGGACAGGCAATTTCACCTCTATCATATCTGATCTAGAAGTTTCTATTTCCATCCATGTTGTAGAATCATCTCCCCTGCTTCCCATTCCTGCTACCATTTGTAGCTCTTGCTCCTGGGCATTACTAAAAGTTGTTTGTTCCTCAGATATTTCCAACACAACATTGGTGGAGGGCAGTGATAGCCTTGGTCTCTTAGCCTCTAGAGCAGATATACTTACTTGCTTTTTGACTTCAAGATCTTTGAAGATACCTCCAAATCCTCCTACTCTTTTCATATTCATTTGTATCACTGATGGAATTACTATTTCCTTATCTTTTATCTTCAAAGAGCTAGGAATAGATCTGGGAGCTAACTTCATCACATTGGTTACTATTAATAGCTAGCTAGAGATGGGAACTATAGCCTGTTGGGGAGAAGTTAGCTCTTGCGCTAGTGTTGCAACTACCTCCTTTTCTTTTGTTGCACTTGAGCTTTCAAGGACCTTCTAGGAAGTGCTAGGTAATGCCTTCATCCTGAGGGGGGTATTTTCAAGGGCTTTGACCTATTGTTCTACAATATGTGCAGGATTCACGATAACCTCCAGGTGGTTGATGCCCTGATCCTCTATCAATTCCAACAAAGGGTCCTCTATGATTTCCTGGGTGGCTTCTGGTAAGAGGGGGGTCGCAGACTCTACTAAAATCCCTCTGAGAAAAACCAATTTGAATGGGTACTCATATGCTTTATGTATTTGTGAATTACCCCTTTTTTCGAAGGGATATTTATCCCATACAACTTGTAAATCTTTCCCTATTTTTATGGCATCTAATAACTCTTCTTCATAAGCATCACTCCTATGCTTGACCCAGGTGTATTCTCGATTGACTTTTCATACTTTCCATCTGGATCATAAGGCCTCCAAGTTATCTCCTCAAAATCCATGAGGTCCAAATCATACATCCCCTTGAGTAAAGTTGGATATCCCATGAACAAGTAACTTCCAAACCTACAAGGGACACTGAGCCATGGGACTTTACCGTGTTTCTTTACCAGCCTCATTTTAGCCTCTTCGACCACCTGTTTGCACAGTTCTAGGGCAGTGAGAGATAAGGGACAATACATTGGCAACATTTTTGGGAGAATTTTAGCTCCATAGAGCCAAATGTATGTGAACCCTTTGAAGAAGAAATAGTCTCCTATATCCTTTTATTTTATGAAGGCTCTCACCCCAAGTCCCAACATCTTAGGAAGAAAACCAATCAAAATCCAATGAAATTCAATCATGAACACATCACAAAACCAACCCATGTGAGAATGGCCTTCATGTATCTTCCAAAATCTAGTCTAGACATAAGGACTCTCAATGGCCCCAACTCTTTTTTGGATTTCCTCCCCTAATTGTCCCACTAGTAGGTGTATGAGGATGGAGTAATTGGAAAAATAGGCATCTCCTGTCTTTGTTTCAGAATTGCCTCTTTTAAATATATCATTTGTGAGTGCATCTGATCACTCAAGGCTCACTCCCATGCATAGACTAGGGTGCCTATTGCCCGATTACACTGTACTACTAAATGTAATACTCTCCTACCCACTACATTGAGGTCTTGTACTCCTAATACAACGTTAATCATATCGCAGAAGTCTCGGACCCATGGTTTGAAAGCAGTTTTCGCTATTGGAAATTTATCAACAACTTTCTCATGCACTTCGAAAAATGATTTAAAAATATCTTAGTTAACATTTGAGATTGTCTTTCAATTACCGGTTTCACCAGTCGAGTATTTGTAGGCGCCAGTTTGAAAACCTGCTCGATGTACCTGGTTGCGATACTGAATACTGGTCTATCTTTATTGTCTCAAAATGTTTTGGTATTCTCGTTGTATGCTACGGCTAACCAGGCCAGCAAGTCGGGAGAGTAGTGTACCTTCCAAAATATCAGATTTTCAAGGTTACTGGTCCATCTAGTGCTCCTAGGGAAACCCTTATGCTGCAACCTCCTTACTTTGTGGAATAAATATTCTAACAACCAAGGGCATCTCTCGTCATTTTCATTGTGCGAGCGAAAATTTTGATGCAGGTATTTTCCATTTCATACTGCTGTGTGAAAGTGAGTTTTTTCCCTGACCCACTTTTCTGGGTGAACTCGTACATCGTAGTTCCAAGCACAGTTGGTCCGGGGAGTTCAGCGTATGGTAGCTAGTCTATGACAAATATCACTACCTCCTCTGTGTCTTTGGGCATAAAATCAGTTCCCCAAGCCTCCATCTTGTTGTCTGCAACTATTTTAGTCTATTGAAATGGAGTTCTCAATTCTCTACTTACTTTCTGCTCTTTCGAACCAATCCTCTGCTCAAGATTACCAGGGTGGTAAGGTTATTTAATATGATCTTAAATACTTGATGGTGGAGTGGGTTCACTATCCTTGCATACGTTGTCATTAATATTGCATCACTTACTGCCTTTTCAAATTCACCAATGGAGATTTGTCGAAGCATCACTTTCTAATGTAGGACAATTAGTGGTAGGTGGCTTTCCTCGTCTTGCACGCCCGTAGGGGCTGTGGTCCGTATACTTGCAATCATTCATTGCTTCCTTATTGGTCATCGAAATGGACATCTTTCTGACATGGAATTATAAACGTGGTGATGGTGGCTTTTCGTGAGAAAGGGTTTTTCTTCTTGGTCTTGGAAGAGATTCAACTTCGAAAATAGTTACATCGTTAACATAGTAGTGATCATTTTGGGGATCCATCATCAAATTTGGTTACTGAATTGTGTGCCCATTGGATCCATCGATCGATGATAGTCGTTGGATAAGCTTTGTGTCATATGCCTATGTTTGATGCCATTGGACCTACAAGAATGTTAGCCCTGTAACATAAAGGGTTCATGTCTATGGTGATCACACATATTATGGAGGATATTATAACCTTTAATTGGTTAGTCGATTCATGCTTCAATAACAATCAACTTATCATTAAAGAGTGACCTAAGAATCACTGACCTTTGGTTAATATATGATCTTTAATAACTAGATTACCTCGCTAATGTTTTATTGTTTGATCAACCATGTGGTCTTGCACGTTCGTCCGATCATCCAAGACTGTGTTGGCACTTCTCAAAGGGAGGGGGGTCGTTATCATGCGTTTAGAACCTTGTTAACCTTAGTTAATTCTCCTTTGAAAACATAAACCATGTCCTTTAGTGTCCAGGTATTCTAGTTATGCATGACCGTCGGATCTGATCGGACTTCACTGCTACCGTCAGATTCGGTAGATCTACGCTCTTGTTATCGGACCTTGTTTCCCTTTGATGATTATGAGTAAGCGCAACCATTGGATTAAATCAGGGATAGGCGTGGCCGTTAGATTTAGGTATAATCACACCCTTTTTAATAGACGATTGCTTCGATGAAGCACTGTTGTCGGATCTTATTTGGAATAAGCACGGTCGTCTGATCCTCATTTTGTCTTTATACGACTTATTAACCTTTATTGGCTTCGTGAGATTGCAATCGTAGGATCTTTGCTTGGGTTGAGCACGACCATTGGATCTTAATCGATTCTTTATATGCCCTTGATTAAATTGTGGTCGTTAGATTTTGGTAGATTGAGCGCTACTGCCGTAGGATTGGCTGACAATCAAGCGTTGTCATAAATATTTATTAGCTTTGACTTGTCCTTTAAGCAAAGTGTCGCCATTGTGATTACACGTGACTATGGATTGGGATGTAGTTGAATTCTTTTTAATGGACACTTATTCTAATAAAGTGTTACCCTTAGATCTTTCTCGATTGTGCGTGACCATCAGCTCCCCTTTTGCTTTGATTTTTCCTTTGAACAAAGTGCTACTGTTGGATCTTCCTAGTTAGCACACGACTATTGATCTTCTCGAATTATGATTTTAACGAGCTCCTTTTTAATCTCTATGCAACTCTTTTGGAGCGCAACCATTAGATTAATCAGGCCCAAGCGCAACCGTTGGATTTACTTGGATTCGGGGGTATTTGAATTTGAATTGGATGGGACCCTTTTATCGGTTGACTACTTTGCGATGTGCGCTACCATTGGATTATCCTTGGTGGAAGCGCATACGTTGATATTCCTTAGATCTGCATAGGCTTTAATCATGAGCATGATTAATGATTCCAAACTAACCTTGGTGATTTGTAGTGAAGCGCATCCATTGGATTGACTCTTGATCAAGTGCCACTGTGGATCTTCTGTAACCTGCAAGTTAGGCAATCGAAAAGTGCATGCTACTGATTTTCCTTAATCTTGATTAAGCGAAAGGGGAAAGATTAGTAACGTGTTAGGACCCTCGCTAAGCATGATTAATCTGACTAATCAAGTGTTGATTTGGTCTTACTGCCCGATTTACCTTTGTTTATCTAAATCAAGCGCTACCGTCAAATCGTCTCATGAAATAGCGTGTCCGTTGATCTCTTTCCATTATGTGCGTAATTTAATCATAACCTTATAATAATACCTTGGTTTACCTTGGTGGTTTGTGACAAACGCGCATCCTTTGGATCAATTCTCGATCAAGCGCGGTCGTTGGATATTCCACGACCATTGTACCTAGGCTTTGCATTTTTCGACCATGGCATTTTATTAGATTGAGCGCATCCGTCCGAATTCTCCTTGATGAAGCATTGCCTTTAGATTTCATGTAACCTGCAAGGTTGATAATCGAAAGGGGTGCATCATTTTATTTTAATAATCTTTGATTAAGCCGAAAGGAGGGGGATTAGTAACGTGTTAGACCCTCGCTAATCTTGTTTATCATTTTAAGTAATATTTTTGGCCTTTATCCCTTTTAATGAATATTTTATGAGAGCATAGCCGTTCGATCAGGCCTTAATCAAGCGCTGCCATCAGATTTAGCCGATTACCTCGATGTTTATTTAAAGGGGGTGCAAACCCTCAAATATTTGATTAATTTTCATTCGAAACCTTAGGTTTTAATTCCTTTGACCACAACATTTTAAAGAGTTGATTAATCAAAGTGAGCGCGTCCATTGGATTTTACTTTGATGAAGCGCTGCCCTTAGATCTGTGTAAGGTGCTCAATTCTTAACGTAAGGGGTGCATACCCTCGAGGTTTTACTTAAGACCTTTATTTCAAACCTTATGTTTCGGACTTTAGACCATGGTGTTTCATCATTAGGCCTCGAATTAACTTATTCTAATACTTTATGACTTAGGGGTTTATTCATTAGGCTTAGGTCCGATTATTATGATTGTCATGACCCTTACTTTAAAGTCGGGCATTTTTATAATTTTACCATGGTACTGGATGCTCAAATAATTTGACCTTAATGACTTTTCAAATGATAAAACAACGGTCATAAGATCAATTCAAAACAAAATGGCTTAGGTCAATTTCAAATTTTCAAACATATGGAAGTTAACTTCTTAGATGAAAATGCAACAGAGGCTAGCAACTTTTGCTTATTATATTGAAAACCAAAAAATTTAAAATTGGGGGTTTTCATATGTTGAGTCAATTTTGGCTCCAACAACCCTTTCAAGAAACCCATGCCTTACCCTAAAATTTTGTAATTTCCATGAGGGATACCATAGTGGTATATCTTTGGGTTTCCATCTAGAGGACCCAACTTCAAACCTTGGTACAAGGGGACCATGACCCTTTCAAAATTTGTGCCTTACCCTAAAATTTTAGTCCTATGAGGGATATTGTAGTGCAATATCTTTGGGTTTTCATCTAGGAGACCTAAGTTCAAACCCTGGTACAAGGGGACTGATACCCTTTCAAAAAATCATGTCTTCCCTAAAATTTTTGTCCCATGAGGGATACCGTAGTGATATGTCTTTGGGTTTTCATCTAGGAGACCCAAGTTCAAACCTTAGTATAAAGGGATCAGGACCCTTTTAAAAACGTGTGCCTTATCCTAATTTTTTTGTCCCATGAGGGATACCGTAGTGGTATGTCCTAGGTTTTCATCTAGGAGACTCAAGTTCAAACCTCGTTACAAGGGAATGAGACCCTTTCAAAAACCCATACTTATCTTAAAAATTTTGGGCCTTACCCTAAAATTTTGATTTTGAAAAAAACCCTCGATGTGGCTATAATGAAAGTTCCATCTGGTAAGAACCAAAGGCCACACCGAGGGTATGAATATTTGCTAGAACCAAAGGCGACATCGATGGAATGAGTATATGCCATAGCCAAAGGCTATACCAGAGCTTAGGGTTTTAGTGGTATTTAATTAAGAGCTAGATTTTGATCCAAAATGCCAATCATATAGTGTCATCACTTGTATAACAACAGAACTTGCTATGGAGCTATGAAGAACAATGTAACTGAGAGTGTTGGATCTGAACGAGGTACTATGGAACACTATATAATTATGAAGAATAATGTGTGCTAGATCTAATCAGGGTATTATAAAAGGTTGTAGAACTATGAAGAACAATGTGACTAAAAGTGTTGGATCTGATCGAGGTACTATGGAAAGCTATGATGCTATGAATAACAATGTGACTGAAAGTGATGGATTTGATCAAGGCACTATGAAAAGTTGTGGAGCTATGAAGAACAGTGTGATGAAGAATGCTATATTTAATCAAAGTACTATACAAAATTGTGAAGCTATAAAAAATAATGTAATTAAAAGTGCTAAATTTAATCAAAGCACTATAAAAAAACTATAAAATTATAAAAAACAATGTAATTGAAATATATAACAACTTAATTTTTATGTCACTTTTAAAGTTTTAAAAAAATACTAAAAAACAAGAAGATTTTCAGATTACTCTTGCTTTTTAAAGTTATCAAACTTATGTTTTAATGGTAGTTTTTATATCTCGGACTAGTAAACTGCATTTGTTTTTTGTTTTTTAACTGTTCTTTCAATAAACAATATTCTTATAGTCTTTAAACTTTTAAGCCTGGGTAAGAAACCTTTTGACCTTTATTAAAAAAAAATTAAATAACTAAAAGTTTTAAGCCTGGGTAAGAAACCTTTTAACCTTTATTAAAAAAAATTAAACAACTAAAAGTTATAAATTGCATTTAATCATTTATATTTTTAATAATTTTCATAAGACATGTTAGAGTAATTTAAGTTTTAGGTTCTAGTGAAGTGTGGTGTGTGAATGAATTTGTGTAAAAAAAGTATTTTTAATTAATTATTATATCTTTTGTTTATATATATTGTGGTTATTGTGAGAAGCCTTAGAGCAAGGTATCCTCATCCTTACCATGACCTCTCATAAGGACAAGAGTTGAGCTTATCAATAAGGGTCAAATACACATCCATCACACACCCACCCGTCACACACTCATCCACGCTGCAATTTGAACCTTGATATCTTTTGTTAATATTAAATATAATAATTTTATAAAGGTTCGTGAGGGCTAGGTTGATTGGTAAGAAGGTGGGCACTTACCAGGAGGAGACTTACGTTCAAACCTCGTGGGCATGCCTAAACTAGGGCAAAGGTAATAGTCTGACTTGAGTTCGCTGAGTGTGCGCTAGCTTGATGATAGCGGTACGAACCTCAAGCTATTGAAGGTCTCCTTCACTCTGGATTGTGTTTATCGAGGTGAGATAGGGGTTATAGTGGTAGCACCATGATTTAATGCTACGATCGAAGGCAATGCGACTTGACCTTATGACCAGTTGTTCAAAAAGGAAAGGTAGTTGTCGATTCCTCTATGTATATAAAAAAATAATAATGCACTTGGACAGTTCGAGATTTGGCTCTTCTTCGGGAGGTCTAAGGTTCAAACCGTGGCATGGGCGAGTGTATGAGAGGGTGGGTGTGTGGTGGCTTTGTGTTAAATTCTCTATTGATAAGTATAGCTCTCGACTTTACGAGAGGTCATAGTTGGAAGGAGACTGCTCGCCCTGTACATCGGTCATAAGGGTTTCTCACAATAACCATGACCCCTCGTACGGTGTACGAAGGGTCATGGTTGGAAGGAAACTGCTCAGCCCTATACGTCGCTCATACCAAATCTATAATTATAATAATAATAATAATAATAATAATTTTATAAAGATAATACTTCGAACAAAAATAAAAGTTTCAAAATATATTTAATAATATATTTTAATTGTTGGAATACAATGGTACTATAGAACACATTGGTAGATAAGTATTTAGATAATCACATTATACAATGTAGTCTATGATCTATTTGACACTACCATGACATAAATCATTAGACTCTTCTCTTAAAGGAGATCCAAGTTCAATTCAAGGCAAAGATGATCCTGATATACCTTTGCTTTTCAATCTCTTTCAAAAATAAAAATAAAAATTTATGATCTTAAATAAATATATTATTCACTAACTTCATCAATATCTTAAAAAAACAACCTTTTATTAATTATAACCTGTCCTTTTTAAGCCTATTAGCAGTGGCCCAGTGATTACTGGTGGATTGCCAGTGGATTCTTTTTATACTCGGCCCATGCTATACCCATCAGTTTGGTGGTGCATTAAAGACGTCCTTGATTGCTCTCACCTGCCCAACAATGTCCTATTTCTGACCCCCCAGAGGAGAACTTGTTGGTAACCTGGATCAGATACGGCGCAATTCCGCGAGGGAACACCAATAGATCCATTCCGCGAGAGCAACGCAAGGGCTCCGAGCTACGGCTGGAGCGCGACAGGGTGCTCCCTCTGGTGGGCAACGATCTTCTGTGGAGCCTGGCGTTGCCCGAAGGCGCCGATAGGGACCACGAGTTCTGCAATCCGCTGAAGCGGCGGGCGCCACCGTTGGCCGGCTTTCCTGCCACGCTGGTGG
Organism: Wollemia nobilis; assembly: GCA_028583015.1. Taxonomy (NCBI): domain Eukaryota; kingdom Viridiplantae; phylum Streptophyta; class Pinopsida; order Araucariales; family Araucariaceae; genus Wollemia; species Wollemia nobilis. The sequence continues at coordinate 160,232 of JAQPPZ010009207.1, forward strand.
CCGTGGAGGGGCTGGACCCTATGAGCGATCGCCAGCTGGAGTTCGTGGAGTGGTTGCGGGGAAACGGGGTCCACGTGGAGGTGCTCAGTGACCCTGCCGGTTACCACGGCGAGCATCTGTCCGACGTGGCGAAAGCTGAGGCCTTGTTCCGTGACGTGGCGCAACTTATCTCCTCGTGTTTCCCGCCCTTGGCGTCTCTTTAGGCCACGGTGGGCCCGGGCGCGGCTTATCTGCATGACATGGTTATGGAGGTCTAGAAACTTTTAGAAGTTACGTAACTGTTGAGGTAATAGCGGGCCAGCTAGCGGCCTTAGATGTTAAGCAGGTATACTAGAATTTGAGACTATTTAAGATTATTAAAGATATTTAAATATTTTATATTATATTAATTGATAAATAATTTAAAGTATTTTTCAGCTGTTAAGGTACAATTTACTAACTACAGCAAACCTTCATCTTGGATGTAATAAAATTATAGAATATGATTTTTAATAGTGTGTTGACGTATATGAACTGTGTGTTGATTATAAATTTAATTTAATTTTTTCCTTTATTGATTATTGGGTTGAATGTTTTTTTTTCCCTTTGTATATAAATTTAATTTAATTTTTTTCTTTATTGATTATTGGGCTGAATGTTTTTTTTTGTCCTTTGTTATGTTATGGAAATAGAGGTGCGCTTTTGATCAGGTAATTCATTTTATTTGATGAGTTTATGTCTTTTCAAGTAGGAAATTGAAAACTTCATTATATTTTTTAATATAATTTTTAAATGATTATTAAATTTAAAATAATGTATGGATTGATTTAAAAAATATTAGAAGAAAATTTTAAGTTTTCAGAAACATTTACTACTTATATTATACCATTAAATCATAATTTATTTAATGGAAACAAATATTATTATGAGAGTTTCAATTTTTTAATTAAATAAATATTACTACTTATCATCCATTAAGTCATAATTTATTTAATGGAGACAAAAGTTGCTATAAAGAGTTTCAGATCCTTGACTTTCTAATAATCAATGGAGATTCTAGAGCAAATGAATATTACTGAGTTTTGAAAAGATTTAAATCTTTAATTTTTTTATAATAATTATTTTTAAAAATTAATTATTTATTTGTTTGTTTTTTAATATTTTTCTAAAAGTATAAGTTATAGTATTTGGGATATATATATATATATATATATATATATATATATTATACTTAACTGTTATGGGATAATGCAAGTGGCGTCTATATCAGTAAATCACACTCATGCACATAATAATTTTTTTATATATAACTTGAAAATTTACAAATAATTATATAGTTACATCAATTTCATATAAATTTTATTTTTTTATTTTATTTTTTAAATTTTCTTTATTTTTTAAATAGAAACAAAATATATATGGAATGATCTCTTCAGATTAAGCAAGATCAAAAGAACAAATATGGAATCTTTATAAATTAATATAATGATCCAGAGAGGTTATTATAATGAATAAGTATCAAATGGAAATGGAATGGGATGTGGTCTGTTCGGGTTAAGCAAGATTAAAAGAACAAATGTAGAATCTCTATAAATTAATATAATGATTCAGAGAGGTATCAAATGGAAATGGAACGGGATGTGGTCAAGTGGTAAGGTAGCAGGTTTTCGTTTTGTTGTTTCGAAGGTTTTAGTTTTTCCATATTAATAATTTTATTTTTTAATTTTTATTTTTTTAAATTTACATGGTGGAATTGGTAGTCGTCACGAATCCGGGTAGGTTGTTAGACTTTTATGGCCTTCTTCACACAGTCTATCTCGGAAGCCCTCACACAGTTCTTCCACACAGTTCTTCGTGCAGTCCACCCCTATAACCATCTTACCACAATCATTTTAAATCTTTTACGTCGCTAAATAGTTCTTCACACAGTCCACCCCTATAACCATCATGCCACAATCATTTTAAATCTTTTACATCGCTAAACACACCAGGAAAGGGACAAGCGTTCAGTCCGGCGAGGCCCAAGCCTTCCATCTCAATTATTACAAACCATTCCGTCTCAATTAAAGGGACAAGCGTTCAGTTTGACGAGGCCTGAACCTTCCATCTCAATTATTACAAACCCTTCTGTCGCAATTATTACAATTTTTTTTTTTTCGGGAGGTCTGCAACCATTATGTGACATACTACATCCATTATGTGGTATAGGAGTTACGTCATGTATATAATTTAATACTATATCACTTTTACAAACGGTTCGTAATGTTGTATCTCTCCTTTAACAGGGCGACCACTTATCATAACATTTGCTTGTTTCATACCCTAATACATTAATGTATCAATAACATTTTATAGTGCAGTGTGAGCAGTAAATGTTGTACCTCTTTTTGTGTGTGGTGTTCACAATACTAAAACTCCAACTTTATAGTCTATGCATTGCATTTTAGGGGAGTAATATTAAACTTTGCACCATTATAATCTGCTTTATTAAATTTGGATTGCTAGTTTCTTTTATAAAGAATAAATGTGTTGAGGTTAATTTAACATTATATGGTCTCTTTGTAAATATTTAGATTAAGGTGTTCTTTTTATTTGTGTCTATAGTATGAGCCAAGTTGTCAAGTGTGAGTGTCTTGAATAAGAGTTATGAGTGATTTATTGTATGTAAGTGAGAATTATGAGTAGGAAGTGTCATGTTTAGAAGTAGGGAGTTATGTGTAATTGTGAGAGACTTTGTCAAATGTGGGATATATTATATAAAGAAGGAAATATGAAGAGTTTGTGAATTTGAGGAGAGCAAAGGTCAAGAGTCATGCATATGAAGAGTCTCATGTATCTATATATTGAAGACATCTTTTTAAGAATCATTACATTTATGTATGATTAGTAGATGTATTTTCAATAAATATTATGTTTAGTCATTGAGCAATATTGTTATTGAATGGATGCATGCTTTTATATGAAAGATCATATGATTTTGGGAATTATTAACTTATGATAATAAGGCTCATTTACTATCATAGGCATTAGAGCTATTTTAGTTAGCCATCCAAGATTGAGAGAAAGTGAGTGGTTAGGAGTTGAGGTGAATAGATAATGGAGAGACGACTACACAATGATTGGAGATTGAGGGAGTGCTAGAGAAAAAGAGATTGAAGGAGCACTGAGAAGAGACTATTGACGTCAAGATTGATATTCAGCTAGACGTACAAGTTGAGTGGAGAGGAGTTTTGGAGTTGAAGAAGGAAGATGGTTGGTCTAAGGCATACTTGCTTGGAGTGCCAAGCCAAATTTCTACAACAAGAGAAGGTTACGTTTGCAAGAGAAGGAAAAGAGGTGTGAGAGAACTACACCCAAGAGAAGGAAAAAATGTGTGAGAGAACTACACCCAAGAGAAGGTGAGAAGTGATCAATCTAGGTATTATTGTATGTTTGCGGAGGAGCGGAGGAGAGGAGCAGTGGAGGAATTTTGAAATTTTCGGGCGGGAACAACAAAGAAGGCACAGAGGGTTTGGGAAGGAACCTCGAGAAGGAATCAGGTGAGGATCCAGAGGAAGGGAGGCCTTCGGTGACATGTGGGGCTACCCAAAGAGGGCTCGACCCTCCTCAAAAAGATCCGGACAAAGGGACCCAGAAGGGCGATGCGGGTCCCAGAGGAGGCCGATCCTTTGTAAAAACTGTTAAGGGGAGAAAGAGTGATTTCCTTTCACTCCCGCCCCTCATTCCGGTGAATAATAGGATAATGGCTCCTACTACTTCGATGGGTCCATTTTTATCCATGGAAGAGTTTTCTTTAGTGGGCAAGTTTCTGGGCGGAAGGCCGGATATAGAGACTATACGATCCTGGGCTCTATCCAAATGGAGAACGATGGGGAGTATGGAGGTTGTTGCCCTGTCCAGGGGGTTTTTCATCATAAGATTTAATAACAAGGAGGATGCGAACCGCTTTCTAACTGGAGGACCCTGGTTTTTAGGGAAACACAGCCTATTCCTCAGGAAGTGGGGGGAGGATTTCGACCCTAAAGAACATAATATCAATATTGCCCCTATTTGGGTTCGACTTCCTAACCTACCAGCTCAGTTTTTCAACGAGTATTGGCTGCAAGGCATCGCTAGAGCGATTGGAGAACTGGTTTCCATAGATCATGCAACCTTGGCTAGGACAAGGATGACACATGCAAGAATATGCGTCAACGCTAATTTAGACTCTGAGCTGCCAAATATTGTGGAGCTAGGGTACGACAACTACCTAAGAAAATAGGTGGTGGAATATGAAAACAGGCCAGCTTTTTTCCCTGAGTGCAAAACCCAAGGCCATTTGCAAAATCATTGCCCTAATCTAGCAGCCAACAGAGAAAACCAAAGGACGGAAGGCAAATAAGCAAATGAGAAAGGGTTTCCTAGGAACCTCCTTCTAAAAGGAGGCCCTGTGGGCAAAGGAGGGTTTAGGCCATCAAAAAATAACCACATTTATCAGGAGAAGACAAAACAGGGGGTAGGGCAAGGTCAGAGCAAAGACAAACAACATCTCACCGACGAACAGGAAAATCGGGTAAGCCCTAAAAGTCCAAGCTCAAATAAGTTCAAAATTTTAGATGATCTAATGGTAGAAGGGGAGAGTGAGGAATTAGAGGAAGGAAACCTGCAAGGTGAAATCCCTGAAACCCTAGAATCCCCATTAAGGGCGGGTCCTTCAAACCCCATAACCAAGAACCCCTCAAGCCCCCAGGGAGGGGTAAGGCAAAATCCCGGAGAATATAGAAAATGGGTGGAGGAGATAGTGACTTCGAAAACAGACCTTCCCAACATCATAGCCAGAAGCATGTCAAACCATCTAGAAGGTTCAATACAAAAATTAGGAGAATACAAGAAACATATGGAGGAGTTAGAATCAAGGATTGAGGTGGTAGAAATGAATGATTTTGAGGAATGCGTTAGTCTGGTTCTACAACAGATAGTTCATCCACATTTTAGCCCCAAGCAGACCAGGAGTACTACTAAGTCACCTATTGACTATGGCAATGAGAGAAAGAAGGGGAGGATGTCAAATGCATAGCACAACAGAATGAGGACTGACAATGAGATTGCCAGTGGCAAACAGAAAACATTGATACAACAAGTTATCCCAGGGCATGAAGATAACAAATCAAGAAAACCTCCTCAAGGGAGGGGGAAGGGGAAAAACTCTAAACAATCTAAATGAAGGTTCTCTCATGGAATGTGAGAGGCCTCAATGGCCGACCCACTCAGAGGGTGGTTAGCTCGTTAAGAAGGCAATACAATCCAACAATTTTGATGCTGCAAGAAACAAAATTAGACGAAGCCCAATAAAAAACAATAGCAAAAAATATGTGGAGTCAAGGGGACATGGTGTACAAACCGGCTAGAGGAACTTCAGGGGGGCTCATGGTTCTTTGGGATCCTCGAGTGGTGGAAGGCAACATTATCCAAGATGATGACAAGGTGTTGAGTGTTTTTTTCCATGATATTGACAACAATAGATCGTGGATCTTCTCAAATGTTTATGCTCCCAATTCTGTTCAAGGGAGAGCTTCTTTGTGGGAGTACCTGGGTAAACTGGGTGATGCTTTCCATGACATCCCGTGGGTGGTGGCAAGCGACTTCAACACGCCATTATACCCCTTAGACAAAAAGGGTGGAACATGGCTCCCAACCAGAAGTATGGAAGACTTCAATGACTTCATAAAATCGAACCAACTGATGGATGTGAGGCTAAGAGGAGCCAAGTATACTTGGAGCAACAGGCGAATAGGAAGCCAACTTATCCAAGAAAGACTTGACAGGTTTTTCTTATCAAAGGAGGCAATTGCTGGGTTTGGAGACTCTACTCTGCAAACTCTCCCCAAAATTTCCTCTGATCACAATCCTATCCTTTTGGAGGTTCCAAAGTCAAACTCCTTCAAAAAACCCTTTTGATTCCAGTCAATGTGGATCAGGCACCCGGAGTTAAAATAAAATATTTCCAGATGGTGGCAGCAACCCTTTCAGGGAAGTTCAGGTTTCAAACTTGCTCAAAAGCTGAAATTAGTAAAGGATAATCTTAGAACTTGGAATAAGGAGGTTTTTGGGAACCTGTTTGAGAACAAGAAACAAGTGGGAGAAAGGTTGCAGGTCATTGACAACACGATACAAAATGGTATCGGTGATGAAGCTACTAGGAAGGAGGAGCAAGCCAAGCTTTTAGAATATCACAATATTTTGGCTTGTGAAGAGATATACTGGAGACAGAAATCCAGGGCTTTATGGCTAAAGGATGGTGACTTGAACTCAAAGTTCTTTCATGTCACAACCTTGAGGAACAAAAGTAATAATAAGATCAGAGAGTTGACCAAAGCTGATGGATCCAAAACCCAGGATTTGATTGAGATTAGAGAGGAAGCAATTGCTTATTTCAGCTCCCTTCTCGGGGATGAATCCTAGTGTATAGAGGAAGCCAAGGACACTCTCCTCCAGTTCATTCCTAGCTTGGTTGATGAGGCCATTAATGATAAGCTTCTTGCTCCCTTCACTGATGAAGAAATCAGAAATGCTTTGTTTAGCATGGAACCTGAGAAGGCCCCTGGCCCTGATGGGCTCCCTCCTCGATTCTTCCAAGTTTTCTAGGATATTGTAGGAGAGGATGTCATTTTTGCTATCAAAGAGTTTCAGGCATCAAAACATATCCCGAGAGGTTTCAAGTCCACCTTTATAGCCCTGATTCCTAAGGGCCCAACATCGGAGACAATGGCAGATTTCAAACCGGTTAGTTTATGTAACATATCCTACAAGATCTTAACAAAAGCCATTGCTAACAGGATGAAAGATGTATTGCCCCTCATTATTGACCCTGGTCAAGGAAGCTCAGTTCAGGGGAGATCAATTGTGGATGGAGCGATCACAGTCCATGAAGCTCTGCACTCTGCTAGGCAAACCAACAAGGAGGTCTTTGCCCTAAAGCTTGATATGAATAAAGCTTTTGACCGCATTAACTGGGATTTTTTGACGGTTGTTCTTTTGAAGTTTGGCTTTCATCCTCAGTGGGTCACGCTAATAAAAGAGTGCATATCCAAACCTTGGTTCTCATTTTTGGTCAATGGCACGATAGCTGGGTATTTCCAGAGCCATAGGGGGCTCAGACAAGGAGATCCGATTAGCCCAATGTTGTTCATTATAGTAGCAGAGGCATTAGGCAGAACTATTAAAGCAGCATGCAATGCTGGATTAATTTTGGGGATTAAGGCCACCTCTCTCACCAACCCAGTTACTCACCAACAATTTGTTGATGACACTTTGATGTTGACCCAGTCATCAGTGGTTGAAGCCAGAAGGATTAAGCACATTCTCCAACTCTACGAGGACGCGGCGGGACAAAAGGTGAATTTCAACAAGAGTAAGCTTTACTTCCTCAACACCCCAATTTAGAGACAAGCCAGAATAGCAAAGATTTTGGGATGTTCGATAGCGACTCTTCCTACCTCTTATTTAGGCCTTCCCATTTTCTATGGTTCTCCGAGGGAATCTATGTGGGATAGAGTGATAGAAAGAATCTAAAAAAAATTGGCTGGCTGGAAAGGACATTTTTTATCTCAGGCCGAGAAACTTACTCTCACTAAGGCATCATTACAGAGCATTCCGGTATATTTTCTATCTATGTTTAAGGCCCCAACCAGAGTATACCAAAAAATTGAACAACTCCAAAAGAATTTTCTCTGGTCTGGGTCAGAGGAAAAATAGAGGATCCACCTTGTGGGCTGGGGCAAGGTTTGCAAGCCGAAAGAAAACGGGGGGCTAGGACTGAGAAGAGTTGCTCACCTAAACACAACCTTGCTAGCCAAACAAGCTTGGCATCTCATTAACAATGAGGAGAATGAGTGGACTGCCATAATTAAAAGAAAATATCTTCAAGGTACCGAATTCCTAAATGACACAGGGCTCAGTAGAGGTTAGGCATTCTGGAAAGCAATCTTAACAAGCAGAGAGGTCATAAAGAAAGGCCTAAGATGGGTTCTAGGTAATGGGCAGAAGATCAGGTTTTGGGATGACAGGTGGGCCAAGGATGAAGCTTTATCTCAGGTTCCTCACCTTGCGAGGATCAAAAGAATCACAGAGGATCTCATTGGAAGGAAAGTAGCTGATTTCATGAGACAAGACAGAGGAAGGCTTATATGGAAACAAATAAGGATTCAAGGATTTGAAGCTGAATCAGAAGAAATCCAAAGCATCCTACATCAACAATTCATTTCTATGAGACCAGAGCAGGACCATGTAATATGGGCAGCTACCGAAAATGGGCAGTTCTCAGTCAAATCTGCATACTTGCTAATGTTAGATACTGAGGACCCCATACTCCAGACACAATTGGTGTGGGTCAAAAACCTTATTCCTAAAGTTGCAATGTTCTTGTGGTTGGTGATCCAAGGCAGGATTCTTACTATTGACAACTTGATAAGGAAAGGTATGATAGTTGCTAACCGCTGTTTTTTGTGCAAGGCCAATTGGGAGTCCACCCTCCATATTTTCCTTGAATGCTCGGTCTCTCTGAGTATCCTCAATGGGTTATTTCAAGCCTTTAGCATTTGCTGGGTCAGACCAGCCACCATCATTGACCTTTTCCACCAATGGCCAAATCCCTTTGTTAGCCTTAGGCTGAGGTTTTTATGGAAGATTTGTCTCCATCATTTTCTTTGGAAGGTTTGGCTAGAAAGAAACCATAGAGCATTCCATGAGTCGAGCCATGATGTTACCTCCATCACCAATAAGATTCTTACCTTCGCCCATGAAAACGTCAGCCTTATTCCTCATGAAGCTCGAAATCCTTCCCCATGGGAGAGGTTGATCGCTCAATCCTTAAATATTACTCGGGCGAGAAACCTGTGTCTACCAAGGTCAATCCCAGATTAGATGTCAAGTGGAAACCGTCCCCGGTTGGTTGGATCAAGCTCAACTTCGATGGGGCATCTAAAGGTAACCCTGGCAGAGCAAGGGTTGGAGGAGTAGTGAGAGACCATCAAGGCAATCTGGTGATGGCCTTTTCTGAGCAGTTGGGAACCAGGACTAACAACGAGGCGAAAGCAAGAGCGTTATGGAGGGGTCTTCAGATGGCTTAGGAGATTGAAGGTAAACTAATCATCGAAGGAGATTCGATGCATGTCATAAACCTTCTCAGCAATGGGAAAAATCCTCCGTGGCGGATTAAAACTGTCATCGAAGAGGCTAGGATCCTCTACCAAGCCAAGAATGATTGAAAGGCCCAACACATGTTTAGGGAAGCAAATAAAACAACTGATATCTTGGCCAATATAGGGGTGGAAGCCGATGGGTTGGTCACTTGGGAACATGGGGTCCCAAGTGATGTGGACAAAATTATTCAAAATGACCGCCAATGATGATGAAACTATGGGGTTCGAAAATAGGGAGAGGAGTTTCATTTTTGTTTTGTCAGTATTGCTTCGATCATTCTTGTGTCGATTTGATTTTACTTTACAACGGGGGAAGGATCTAGGTGGCTTGGTGGCCTGATGTTATGGGGTTAAGGGCAATGGCAGCTACCAAGGACCGATGTCGCTATTTCGTGAAATGTCGCAGTTTCGCGACGTGTCACGTTTTTGCGGAGTGTCGTGATTTCGTGGCAGGAAGCAACATAGGGGAGCGACATCAGTCAGAATGTCATGAAATCGTGACATGTCGCATTTTTACGACGGGGGGCAGCAACGAAGTGAAGCGTTGGATGAATGTCACGATTTCGCGACATGCCTCAATTTCGCGAAATGTCACGATTTCGCGACATGGTGCTATTTCGCGGTCCAAAGCAAAGAGAAAGAGCAAAAAGGAAAAAGTGTCACGATTTCGCGACATGTTGCTTTTTCGCGGCCAAAAGCAACAAAAGGGAGCAAGGAGGCAGAAGTGTCGCGATATCGCGACATGTATTTTCATGGACAAAAGCAACAAAAGGGAGCAAGGAGGCAGAAGTGTCGCGATATCGCGACATGTTGTATTTTCGTGGCCAAAAGAGAAGAAAGAGAGCAAGAAGGAAAAAGTGTCACGATATCGCGACATGTTGCATTTTCGTGGCCAAGAGCAGCAAAAGGGAGCAAAGACATAGAAGTGTCGCGACATCGCGACATGTTGCATTTTCGTGGCCAAAAGCAACAAAAGGGAGCAAGGAGGCAGAAGTGTCGCGATATCGCGACATGTTGTATTTTCGCGGCCAAAAGCAACAAAAGGGAGCAAGGAGGCAGAAGTGTCGCGATATCGCGACATGTTGTATTTTCGAGGCCAAAAGAGAAGAAAGAGAGCAAGAAGGAAAAAGTGTCGCGATATCGCGACATGTTGCTTTTTCGCGGCCAAAAGCAACAAAAGGGAGCAAGGAGGCAGAAGTGTCGCGATATCGCGACATGTATTTTCGCGGCCAAAAGCAACAAAAGGGAGCAAGGAGGAAGAAGTGTCGCGATATCGCGACATGTTGTATTTTCGTGGCCAAAAGAGAAGAAAGAGAGCAAGAAGGAAAAAGTGTCGCGATATCGCGACATGTTGCATTTTCGTGGCCAAGAGCAGCAAAAGGGAGAAAAGACGCAGAAGTGTCGCGATATCGCGACATGTTGCATTTTCGCGGCCAAAAGCAACAAAAGGGAGCAAGGAGGCGGAAGTGTCGCGATATCGCGACATGTATTTTTGCGGCCAAAAGCAACAAAAGGGAGCAAGGAGGCAGAAGTGTCGCGATATCGCGACATGTTGTACTTTCGAGGCCAAAAGAGAAGAAAGAGAGCAAGAAGGAAAAAAGTGTCGCGATATCGTGACATGTTGCATTTTCGCGGCCAAAAGCAACAAAAGGGAGCAAGGAGGTAGAAGTGTCGCGATATCGCGACATGTATTTTCGCGGCCAAAAGAGAAGAAAGAGAGCAAGAAGGAAAAAGTGTCGCGATATCGCGACATGTTGCATTTTCGTGGCCAAGAGCAACAAAAGGGAGCAAAGACGCAAAAGTGTCGCGATATCGCGACATGTTGCATTTTTGCGGCCAAAAGCAACAAAAGGAAGCAAGGAGGCAGAAGTGGCGCGATATCGTGACATGTATTTTCGCGGCCAAAAGCAACAAAAGGGAGCAAGGAGGCAGAAGTGTCGCGATATCGCGACATGTTGTATTTTCGAGGCCAAAAGAGAAGAAAGAGAGCAAGAAGGAAAAAGTGTCGCGATATCGCGACATGTTGGATTTTCGTGGCCAAGGGAGCAAAAGGGAGCAAAGACGCAGAAGTGTCGCGATATCGCGACATGTTACATTTTCGTGGGCAAAAGAAAAAAAAGAGAAAAAGGAGGCAGAAGTGTCGCGATTTCGCGATAGGTCTCTTTGTCGTGACATGTCGCATTTTTGCGACTATCCAGAGCAAATGAAGGAAAAGACTTAAGGACGTTGCGATTTTGCGACATGTTGCACTTTTGTGGATGGAAGAGGCAAGAGTGCAAAATGGGAGACGAATGTCACGATTTCGCGACATGTCTCTTCTTCGCAACAGGTCGCATTTTCATGACTATCCAAAGTAAATGATGGAAATGACTTAAGGACGTCGAGTTTTGCGACATGTCACATTTTCGCGGTTGGAAGCAGAAAGAGTGCAAAATGAGAAACGAATGTCGTGATTTCGTGACATGTCTCATTTTTGTGACTTGTCGCATTTTCGTGACTTATAGCAGCAAAGGAGCAGAACAAAGGCAGAATGTCATGATTTCGTGACATGTCTCATTTTTGCGACATGTCGTCATCTCGCGACTCTCCAGAGCATATGAAGGAGAAGACTTAAGGACGTCACGATTCCACGAGAGGAATCATTTTCGTGACTGGGGCAGCAATAAAGCAATACGATGGGGCATTGCCTGTGTTCTAAGGTGTTTGTAAATATGGGTAAGGGGTTGTGCTCCTCCTTGGCAGGGTGGCCTTAGAAGGATACTAGCAGCGAAGGACAGACTGTCCCAATTGAGATTTTGAACCGTAACAGCATAGTGTTGATTTTTGTAAAAGATTTTGGGTCAACCTGGAAAACCCAGATTTAATGAAATTATACCTTAATTACCAAAAAAAACAAAAAAAAGAGGTGAGAAGTGTAAAAGCTACGTCTAAAAGACAAGAGAAGGTGAGAAGTGAGAGCGTTCGTGAAGACATGAGTTTGAGAGCAAAAGAACATCGAATGTTTCGAGCATCTAAAAGTAAAAGAACATTGGAGGAATCGAGAATAGAAGCACTGGAGAGTGCTTTAGTGTAGAAGACATTGAAGCATCTATAAGGTGGAGTGTTGGACGATAATGTTTGAGGAGAATGTCCTAAACAATGGAGTCATATAATTGCTTGGAGATTACAGTTGAGGGAGACTTTGGTGGTGTTGGAACGTCAAGATAGAGATAATCATGTTATAGAGGTGCAAGAGTAATGTTCTGGTGGAGCACTACATCTTTAACAAAAGCTTGCAGTAACGCTTATAATACGAGTTACCTTAACATAGAGGAAAAGGTGACACTTGTGCCTATGTGCGAGATGAAATAAAGAACCATTAAAAAGGTATATTTTGACTTTAATATTAATTGAAAAATGAGTGTACATTTGATTTGAAGAATAATTCAAATTTGAAATTGGATTATTCGGGAGATATAAGGTGGTGATCAAATAAATTAAAGAGTGGGATGAATAGGAGATATAAGGAGAACAAATTAATTCATTAAAAGAAGAGAAATTGATTAGGAAGAAATTGAAATTGAAAATTAGGGAGTTATAAGAAGTAATAAAATTATTTGAAGAAAAAATGAATTGAATTGGAGAATTGAAATTGAAACAAATTAAAGAATTGGAAAATTGAATCTAAGGGAGATATAAGAAAAATATTATTTGAATGAAAAATTGAAAATGAAATAAGTGTTTGAATGTAAATTTGAAATTAAAGAAATAGAAGATTGATATTTATTTTAAAATTTGGGAGCAATAAGGAATTCAACAACATAGGGGAATAATTGGAAAGCAAAATTGAAGTAGAAATTCTTTTAAGACTAATCAAAGGATAAATCATCATGGAAGAAAATATTCAAAATGCATCATTAGAGGATAGTGAGGACATGTTGGAAAATCTAACACACAAAACATGATAGAGAATGTTGGAAAATAAAAAGATATATCAATAAAATTAAATAGAGTTTTACAAGCAAATTTTAGAGAAGCCAAAGATGAACATTTTGTAACATTTGAAGATTATCTAAGCACAAAACTAACTGAAGCAAGTGAAGACTCCAAAGGTACTATTAGAGTACCTATTGATATAGGAAAAATAACATATATGACATTACTCTCTCTCGAAGTTCATAAAAGGAAAAAAGAATTGTAGAATATCAAATAGATTGACAAAAAGGACTTGAATATTGAAGGAAAATATACAAAAGACATGAAGTCTTCAAATAGCAACAAGGATTATGATAAACTTGAAAAGTGCACAAAATCAATTGAAACTAAACATGGATATGATAGCAAGAATAATGAATTGTTACATTCTACATCTGATAACAAGTCTAATAGCAACAAAGACAACGATGAGAGTCATGAATTATATTATTGTGATGACTTGTTGAGAATTATAACAGGAATAGGCAATAATACAAAGGGTTAGATTCAGAATTCGAAGAACAACTCAAGTCAAAGTCGAAGAACGAAGACAAGAGTTAAAGATTAAAAGTAAAAGGTCTTCATACCAAATAATGTAATACAAGGGCGTTGAAGGTATTACTTTATTTGGTCTCTTTGTAAGTATTTAGATTAGTATGTGTGGTTATTATTTGTGTCTAATAGTATATTCCAAGTTGTCAAGTGTGAGTGCGTGTCACGTATTTAAGTAAGGAGTTATGAGTGTGAGGTGTCTTGTGTGAGTAGGAGTATGAAGTGTCAAGTTTAAAAGTAGAAAGTTATGTGTAATCATGAGAGACTTTGTCATTATGTAAAATGTGATATTTGTTATGTAAAGAGAAGAGGAAGAGGAAGAGAAAAATATAACGAGTTGGTGAATTTAAGCACAGTAAAGGTCAAGAGTCATGCATATTAAGAGTCTTGTGTGTGTGTGTGTGTGTGTGTGTGTGTGTGTGTGTGTGTGTGTGTGTGTGTGTGTGTATATTGAAGACAAAGCTCTATATCACGAATCAGAGAAGCATTGCATTTATACATAAATTAATAGATGTATTATCAATAAAGATTTTGTTTTGTTATTGACCAATATTTTTCTTTAATGGTTGAATGAGTTTATATAAGAAATTATATGATTATAGGAATTATTAACCTGTGATAATAGGGCTCATTTGCTAACAAAGTGCAACTATAAGAATTGTAATAAAATGTTTATATAAAAACACATTAATATTATAAAATGAAACAAATATTACGAATGAAAAACATTAAAATAAATATTAATTATTATTTGATTTAGGCAACCAACATATTTTGTCAACTTTAGCTAAATTTATTACTTCATCTAACCTTTACATCCTCAATTAAAACCCTATATTGGCTAGCATATCTACACATTTGTTTCCTTCCCTTAACGTATGTATAAACTTAATTTCTTCATACTTTGTAAGGTCTTGTATTCCCATAAATATCTCTTATATGCTCTATGAAGCCTTTGCTTTCCACAAAATTGTATTTGTTACTATAAGAGAATTACCTTCCATCTATACTTTGTTCCATTTTATTTGCTTGCATATTTTTAACCCTTCCAAAGTCGCCCAAGCTTCAACTTCATTATTTATCTTAAATCCACTATTAAAAGCGTAATGAGAAAATATATCCCCTATTATTTCTAATTATTCCTCCTCCTCCTATTGACCCTAGATTTTCTTTAAATGCTCCATCAAAATTCAATTTGACCAACTCCACTTCTAGTGGTTTCCACTTTATATTTTTTACCTTATTTTTGTTTCTCATATACCCAACATCATAATTCCATTTGATTACCTTAACTCTATCTATCAAGGCTCTCTCTTATACCCAACATCATAATTCTATTTGATGACCTAACTTTATCTATGAAGGATCATGTGATGACCTAACTTTATCTATCAAGGCTTTGTGCTTCAAGATTAGAGATTAAGTTAGTTGATAAGATTAGTTTAGCCTTAAACAAATCTTCCTTCTTATTATTTCTAAATTACTTTCTTTTCTTTTAAATATTTTTTATTCTTTTCCAACTATACAATCTAAAGTATTATATCTTTTGATATATTCCAAATTATTTTAAAACTTTATTTTTAAAAATGTTTTATCATTATTTTAACCATTTTTCAAAATTTCCATTAATCATTAATAAATTAAAAATATAATTTAATTCAATCTAAATTAATAGTGATTGCTAATAAAATGGGGAGTTGGTTTGGTTCAATCTAAATTATTATTTTTTAATTTATAACCGCACTAGCATTAAAATTTTATAACTATTTTTTTGAAATGAAAGATCGTTTACTTTATTAATATAAAAACAAATAAGTACAAAACAACTGCCCGAAGGTAATCAAAGACCAAATATATACAACACAAGGAATATAACAACCATCTATATACATCACAAGGATTACATCAACTGACAATATACATCAAGGAAATAAGCCCGAGTAATACAAACTAAAAGTATGAACATCAATTACAAAGACTAATACTGATAACTACAACCCAAAAACCAGTAGTAAGCCTCATCAACGCTTCCAAAACAAAGAACTGAAGCAATAAAGGACTTCGAATCTGCACAAAACGAATTATTAACTGCTGGCATTTTTCAAATTATACTTTGAAATAAATGACTGAAGATAGTACTGAAGCGTATGCACCTGAGTAAAATTGTCAAGCTGAAAATGAAGGCCCTGAAGCTGAGGAAAAAGATTTGCTTTCTTGGAACTGAATTTGGACTTGAAGGAAATTATCACTCGAGCAACCTGAAGCAAAATTTTAAGTCTTATGAGTCTCCCTAAAGACTCAATAAGGGTTCTCATAACTTGCCGAAACAACTCATCATTTCTAGCAGACTATATGTACCATAATATCTCAGTAGATAACTGTTGAGAAGCAACACCCCCCCACTAAAAAAATGAATTTCCATCCTTTGAAAATATTTAGCTATTCATTTTACAGTAGGGACCCTCTTGATGTTTTTCTGGTTTTTATTCCAAATTTTGCTTGCCTCCTTCTTCAAATTTTGCATATACCAAAGTATCCAAGTAGGCTTGCCTGTGGCTTTGATTTCAATTTAGAATTCATTTTTAAAATGTTAGAGTCATTTCTGAGTAAAGAAAATCTTTCACTAAATATGCAAAATACAGATGAATGAATTCATTAAAGTCAAACTACAAATTCTGAAAATTTTGCTAAGTACTGGAAACGTCGCGAAATCGCGACACTTCCATTTTTGGAAAAGTCGCGATATCGCGACACTTTCCATTTTTGAAAATGTCGCGAAATCGCGACGGGTTTTGGAAAAAATGATTAAGTGTTGGAAATGTCGCGAAATCGCGATGGGTTTTGGAAAAATTGATTAAGTGCTGAAAACGTCACGAAATCGCGACACTTCCATTTTTGAAAAAGTCGCGATATCGCGACACCTTCCATTTTTGGAAATGTTGCGAAATCGCAACGAGTTTTGGAAAAATTGGTTGAGTGCTAGAAACGTCGCGATATTGCGACACTTCCATTTTTGAAAAGTCACGATATCGCGACACTTTCTATTTTTGAAAATGTCGCAAAATCGTGACAGGTTTTGGAAGAAAAGACCAAGTGTTGAAAACGTCGTGATATCGCGACATATTTGGAAAGGAAGTGCCAAGTAATGAAAGCATCGCGAAATCATGACATATTTTGGAAGAAAAGACCAAGTGTTGAAAACGTCGCGATATCACGACATATTTGGAAAGGAAGTGCCAAATAATGAAAGCGTTGCGAAATCGTGACATATTTTGGAAGAAAAGACCAAGTGTTGAAAACGTCGCGATATCGCGACATATTTGGAAAGGAAGTGCCAAGTAATGAAAATGTCGCGATTTCGCGACGTGTTTTGGAAGAAAAGTGCAAGTGATAAAAACGTCACGATATCACGACACATTTTGGATGAATGCAAGTCTTGAAGAAAAGGGCGCGATTTCACGGCAAGAGAAAAAAAAATGGTTAAGGCATGGAGGTGTCGCGAAATCGCGACGTCGCGAATCGCGACGTCGCGAAATCGCGACAAGGTTCGAGAAAAATGGTTAAGGCATGGAGGTGTCGCGAAATTGCGACGTCGCAAAATCGTGACAAGGTTCGAGAAAAATGGTTAAGGCATGGAGGTGTCGTGAAATCGCGACGTCGTGATTTTCGCAATTTCGCGACAAGGTTCGAGAAAAATGGTTAAGGCATGGAGGTGTCATGAAATCGCGACGTCGCGATTTTGCAACAAGGTTCGAGAAAAATGGTTAAGGCATGGAGGTGTCGCGAAATCGTGACAAGGTTCGAGAAAAAGGCCGAAAGCACAAAGGTGTCACAAAATCATGACACAGTTGGCGAAAGGCAGCGCAAGGGTGAAGGAAGGTCGCGATTTCGCGACATGTCACGAAATCGTGACATGTCGCGGTTTCACGGCATGTCGCGAAATCGTGACATGTCACGGTTTCACGGTTGAAGGTCGCCAGAGAGAGCAAGGGCGAAGGAAGGTCGCGATTTCACGACATGTCATGGTTTCGTGGCTGAAGGTCGCCAGAGAGCCAAGTGCAAAGAAAAGGTCACGATTTCGCGGCAAAAGAGACAAAGAGGCCAAAATAAAAAAAAACTGGAGGAAAGCGTCGAGTTATCACGACACGTGTCAAAAGAAAATAAATCTGACATATAATGAACATTAAGGTTTTGATTTAATAAAATTAAAATACTAATCTTTGCATGTCTTTTGCAGAAAGCCATCTGGCAGTTGCATACTAACAGAAGTAGTGGTGGGAAAGACAAAATAAGGATGGATTAAATGAAGGCCATCAGATGGAAATTAGAGATGCCGAGAATTGCTGGTTCATCCAGATTTTACAGATCTGGCCGCAAAGAGACTTTACGGTGACTAAGCAGCTGCCCATTTAATGGAGTATGTCGGCAATTGACCGAAAAATGAAAATATCTACACACAATTATCGAAATTTTCCGATGGATGCATTTAACAGAAGAATTTATGGTCAAAGTAATGGCATGCAGAGAATTTCAACTCAGAAGCGGCTCTGCGAAGATAAAGTGTCAGAGAAGCCGATGACTCATCCAAATTTCTCTGAGGAATTAATGAGACCCTCCCGGCAAGTGCACCAGAAAGATAAAGATATTTACTTGTAGTTATAGATAGATGAGAATAACATCATATCATGTCTTTTCCATTTATGGCAAGTAACTACACTTAGATTTGCAGAGTGGTTAGGGTTTATAAAAAAACTCTATTTTTAAAGGGCATTATATTGTAAAACCCCGATAGTAAGGTTAAGAGGATAAAATTTAGGGTTTGAGAAGAAGATATTCCTAAAAAGATCAGGGTCTGTCCTGGGTCTATAAATACTTCTTCTGAATGTAAATCACGAGAGGCGAAAACTTAGAAATAAAAAGCTATTTGAGCAATTTCCTGCAAATCTGGTTTGAAAGCTTTGTTCTGGACCTAGAGTGGGTGTGATTTTCATTTTCTGTGATAGCGTGGCTAGGAGCCTAATCTCTTTTAGATTGTGATAAGTTCATCTTCTGTTGTTTTCGTTTCATTAAGGTTTATTTAAATTATGTTGTAGATCTGTGTTACCAGGATTAGATATGCTGCTAGGCTTTATTTTCTTTATTGTATGTTAGGGAAAATTACAGATTTAAGGTTCGAGTCCTGTTCTAATTGCTCTGTCATCACTCGTGCGAGCTAGAGTCGTCGGTGAGAGATACCAATTTTAATCGACTTCCCTTCTGTTTATAATTTTCTGTTAGATCTATTTCATCTTTGTCTCATGCTCTTAGTTGAAAGTGATCTTAGAAAGCTGGACACTTTCCTCTTTGATTTGTTCTATTGTGAAGCTAACCGATATAACTAAAATTGGCAGTTTCGGTTTTGCAGCTAAGTTAGATAAACTTCTCTTTTCTACCCTACCCTACTCTCTCTGTTCCATTGTGAAATGATCCATTTTTATCTTTCTTTAAATTTGTCTTTTATTTAAATCTGCTAAAATATAAAGAGCTAGTTCAAAGAACTGATTTTAAATCTGTTTATCCACAAAATAACCAACTTCAAAAACATTACTGAACTGAAGTCCCAAGCCCGTTGTAAGGTAACAGACAGTCCACTTGAAACTATTCCGAAGTGGAAAAGAGTGAATAGACATTCGACCCAACTCTGTAACTCACACCTTGGATATCCAGCAAGATCCTAAAGTGAGTGGGATTTATCCCGTATAAGTGTTATCGGTATGTTATGCTCATTCTTCATAGGGTGTGTATAAAAGTCGAACCAACAATAACAATAACCAAAACATATTGAAACAGTTATGCAACTAAGGAATGAAGCCCAATAATATAAACTGTTTAATATGAGCATTTTTGATATCCCAATTATGCATAGGAGAAAGAAATAAAATCCATATTTCATGAGCATATAAACAATCAACTATTAATAACCATACCTATTTTTTAAATTTATTTGATGGCCGCCAAAAAATAAATAATTCAATTCAACTATGGTGGCCAAGTTTGACAATTTTCAAAACACGTTTTTTATTATTTATAGAGAGAATGTCCATATCTTTCCGCATAACTTACTATTTCGTCGTTACTTTATTTTTCTTGGATTTGGTTATGGTGAGAAACCTTGACAAACGTTCAAAGCCACCACACACCCTTCCCCTCACACTTACCCACACCGTGACCCGAACCTTTACGTTGCACCCTAGGCTTAGTTATCAAATTTGTTGAATTTAAAACCCTAGTGAACTTTAAATTTGACAAGAAAAAAAATAGGGCAAAAAATTGGTAGGGAATACATGCAAGAAGAAAGAAGAGGGAAATGTATGCAAAACAAAATTCGAATGTGTTTTCAACCCTAAATTCGGCAGGAAAATAAATTGAGCAGAAAACAAGATGAAAAAAAGATAAATGGATGTAAGAAATATTTTAATATTAAATTTTCATTTGGTTATGTTTATATATATATTTTGATACATTTAAATAAAGTTTTATATTAAAAATGTAAAAAGTAAGTTTACATTATTTGAATACATTTAAATAAAAATTTATATTTAAATGTTGAGAATAAAATTAAATGCTATTTTTTCAGAAAAATTATTTAAAATAATACCATTAAAATCTAATGCAAAAGTTTATAATATATGACAAGGAAATTATTAATGTTTGTTTTGAGTTTTTGTTTGATTTTGTAGTTACTAATTTATTTACATAAAATTGAAAAAATATATGTACATTTATAATAATCAAATTTTATTCCAAATTTTTAAACACATGGAATGTCTGTAAAACTTCAAAAATATCGAGCTTGAACTTGATAACCAAGCCCCACTTGCTTTTCACCATTACTTTTATTAACATTTTTTATAACCAAGTGGAGGGCATTTGTGATATATACATTAAGGGTAATTTTTAAACATGTCGAATGTCTTTAAAACTTTAAAAATATCAAACTCCAATTTAATAACCAAACCTTTAATAACCAAACCCTACGTGCTTTTCACCATTACTTTTATTAACATTTTTCATAACCAAGTGAAGGGCGTTTGTGATATATACATTAAGGGTTAGAGTCATTTCATTTTAATGTATTTTTTTGGTTATAGGCCAAATATAGTTGAGTAACATTATAATAAAAAAATAAATCTTTGTGATAATATTTTTATGGTAATAGGTTTGATGTGTTTAAAAACATTTTTATAACAAAAGATAAATAAATATTTGTACATGTCAAAAATATTAGTTTACAACTTAATACACATTACAATAATTTAGTTATTTTTAATTTATTTTTTATATATTTTAAAAATTTTAAACTGCTCTAATTATACATGTAATAGAAATTAGGAAATTTAGTTTGTATTTAAAAAAGAATTTACATATTTTATTTATATTATATGGTTTCAAAGTGTAACCTTAATTATTAATTATATTTTAGTTGTTATAATTTTAAATATATCAAAACTTAAGAAGATTTAATTTTATAAAAAATAGTTTTTTATTTTATTAGGATATAAATTGGGTTTTTGAAAGGGCCTTGATCCTTTTATACTTTTCAACTAGCATCATGAGTCTTATTGGAAAAAATCTCTTCTTAAAAATACTTTTAATAAAATCTAATAAAAAACGATCAAAAAGTTAAAATACATAGAATATAATGAAGAATTATGATTATTTTTGATAGGTAAAATATTTTATTTAATTGTTGGGTTGAAGGGACCCAATCCCTATTACATAGGGCATTCAAAATGCCAATAGTACAAAATTTGAAGAATTCCATCGTCATAGGGATGGACGTGAGGATAACCAACAGTCTGTAAAACCTAATACAAACTAGCTCCGAAATCTGAACTGGAAAACTAAAATAGAACCATAAACTAGAAACCCTGAACAGGGAAAACAACATCATTACGTTATTAAACAAAACCCTTGGCAAACCAACTGCCAGCTATCTCACTCCCAGTCCTACTGGGATTCATCCTCATCCTCTTGTTTGGCACCAACATTCTGATCCTTTGCAATGAGGACATTGAGGGCAGTCGAGAGTTCCTGGAGCTCTTTGATGGTGTTCGAAAAGATGACACCCGCCTCCCTGACCATGTTAGTTGTTGCCTTGAGATCCTCCACCACTATGAATATATGATTGATGGTGCTAGTTCGAAGCGCATCATCAACATTACACCTGACATCTTCCTCATCGTCTAAAATGATCTCAGACGAAGGTTGTGATCTGTCAACACCCTTCCTTTTTAGGCATCGCAATATTCTGCTAGGAGAGGGTTGAACAACTTTCCTTTTGATCCTTAGAGGTCTGCTTTGGGCTACAGTAGCTTGGGACTCCACAGGGGCTGAATCCTTTGGTTTGGGCAGTGGACTTTCCTCATCTTTGCTGCTAGACTGAATGGGATTGAAAACTTTTGGGAGACCATAAGAAGC
Organism: Wollemia nobilis; assembly: GCA_028583015.1. NCBI lineage: Eukaryota > Viridiplantae > Streptophyta > Pinopsida > Araucariales > Araucariaceae > Wollemia > Wollemia nobilis. Next base: position 182,356 of record JAQPPZ010009207.1, read on the forward strand.
AATAGAGGATTGTAGAGGCACTTCAACATTGGGGCTATGGGAGAGAGGAACAATGCTAGGGGACTCAATTGATGGATTAGGATCACGAGACTCAAGACCATTAGCTTGCTCAGAAGAGGGCAAGGTGATTAAAGGAGGAACCGAAGGCCCAACAACAGGTTGGGATAAGAGGTCATGTTTGTAAATAATGAGGAATAAGCCATGGTGCGAAAGGTGCTTGGAAGATTTCTTATCCCTAAATTTTTCTATGGTAAGGCTTATGGATCGAACCAAAAAGTCAAGAATATTAATTGGCTTGATGTCACACAGATGGTTGACGAAGGCAAGGTGGAAAGAGCGGAGGGGACGGCTAACATTGTCTACTATGATATATTGAATTATGGGAATAATGACAAAGTTCCAGGGATAAGGAAGAGAGGAACAGAGGACTCCCCCCTTAAGCCAAGTCAACTATTTGGCTTTATTAAGAAAATGTTCAATTTCTTCTTTAAAATTGTGTTTGTCCTATCGCACCGCCCTACCCTTGGGAGACAACCTAGAAATTTTAGCTGACAAATGGATGTTTACCTCAATGTGGAGCCCTTGAACCTGAACCACATTGTTATTCCATGAAATTATGAACTCATTGGTGACACCCTCATCCATGTCATCGAATAGCTTGAAGAAGGGAATGAGTCCCTTGGCTCCGAGCAGAGCTTCAACTACAGGTTTGAGCTGCAACATCGACGACTCAAGAATGGCCATAATGTCAGATAGGCCACAATATTACAAGCACTAGAATAGAAAAACAAAAGTAAAGAAGCTAAGAAACAAGTGAATTCACTTCAGAAGGTGGTAGAATAATAAAGAGTGCCTAGGATTGCAGTAGAAATGAATACAAGATGGAGGACCATTTTCAATGCATTTTGGAACTTCAACTGTAGGGTAACAACATTGGACCACCTCAACACTTGCATGTGATAGGAAAATAGATCGACAAAGCAAGAGGAAAGGATGGGCGATAGGGTGGAAGAGGCTAGCTATCAGGGCAGAGCAGATAGCGTGGAAGGCAGACAGGCAATGGAAAAGGAAGAGCAAAATGACGCACATCGAGAGATGAGGAAAAATGAGGAGGAAGAAATGAAGACACAGGATGATAGGATGATGCTAGAAGGGAGCAAAAGCTTTGCCACAATATGATTGACCCGTATGGAAAGAGGTACAACCAAAATTTTGAAATACAAGGATTAAATGGGAAGGGGAACAAATAACTATGGTGTTAATGTGAACATCCTTGGTGTTGATAAAAACACCTTTGAAATTGCTTTTATTTGGAATTGTGCTCAACATCATTTTTAGTAGCATCAATGATGTCTTTAGGGAAAGAGTCTTCCCATATAGTGAGATCATTTTGATTGGCTGCTCTATTAGCCAGTAAATCTACCACCATATTGGCCTCTCTAAATACATGTTGGATTATGCTGAGCGGGCGCTGCTTGAGGATGGATTGACTCTCATGAATGATAATTTGAATTCTCCACCCAGCCTTGGAATTATTCTTAATATGGTTGACCACATTTAGGGAATCCCCTTCAGAGATCATTAAGTTAGTTAGACCTTTTCTGAGTTAAAGGCTCCTCTAGAGAGCACGAGCTTCAACATAGTTTTTGGACTGGACTCCCAGGTTTTCGATGAAGGCTATGATGATTTTGCCTTCATGGTCCCGAATGACACCTCCAACCCCAAAATCTCTGGGGTTGTCTTTAGACGATCCATAGAAATTCACCTTGAGCCACCCTAGAGGAGGAGGGGTCCACTTAATGGTGGACCTACAACTGGTTTGGGCATGGGATCTGGTGCACTCAAAAGATATGCCAAGGGATTTGAACAGGGAGGCTTCTAACCCAGATATTGGGGTATTTGGATAGGGGACAAAATTTGCATTTTCAATGGCAAAACATAAAGCTTTGTTAGCCACCACTTCTAGGTCATTGGAATGGTCATTGAAGATTCAGAAATTATGCTCAAGCTAGATTTTCCATAGGGTGTGGTGCAACAATGCTTCCCACAAGAACTTGAGTTTGGGGTCATGAAACACTTGGGGCCACTGGGTAAAAATGTCAACGATTGACTAGGGCTATACCCACTTGACCTAATATATATTAGCCAGAGTCGAGAAAGAATTGTAGGCAAAGAGACACTCGATCAATAGATGTTGAGTGGATTCTCATTCTTGTAAGAACAAGTAACATATGTTAGGAACTGTGATACCCCTCTTGATCAAATTTTTTGTAGTGAGAATTCTATTTTGCAAAGCTAACCAAGAGAAGTGAGTGACTTTCAGGATAAGATGTTTGAGCCAAATTCTCTTAACGACAACTGTGGCAACCTGGTTTTTATGTAGGTTCTGAGGGGGGTCCAGCAAGAATAAGGCAAATGTTATTGAAAAATAGCCATTGTCAGTACCTTTCCATAAGGGTTTGTATTTATTCTGGGCCCTAGGTATGAAGTTTTCTCTAGAAATTACCTACAAAGAGGTGATAGCTCTGTCAATGATTGCGTTTCTTATTCTGAAATGAAGTTTTTCCACTTATGACAACCCTGATATTGCACAATGAAGTCTGCAACTTTTGGGTCAAACTCATGATCTGTTAGAGGTTTGATAGCAGTGATATCTGGGTCATTGATAAGGGGCTCATCCCTGGACCACGGGTCATGCCAAAAATCGATGGATCTTCCATATTTGAGCTGCCATCTGGTTCCTCTTTGGAGCAGGGTTCTAGTTTGGATGATAGACCGCAAAAAATAAGAACCTATTTGGGGGATTTTTTCATCTTTGAAGGAGTTATGCTACAGATATTTTCTTTTAATGATTGAAATCCATTCCAAATTTTCATTAATGAAAACTTTCCAAGCCTACTTAGCTAAGAGGGACTGATTCATTTTGTTGATTCTACGAAATCCAAGCCCACCCTTATCTTTTGGAGAGCATACTTTATCCTAGGCCACTAGGTAGAACTTTTTTTGATTGTCAGATCTAGCCCATAAGAAGTTCTTTTGTATTTGTTCAATCATGGTCCCAACTACTACAGGGATTTTGAAAACTGATAAAAAATACATAGGTATGCTTTGAAGTACTGACATGACCAGGGTAGCTTTACCTGCATGAGAGAGAAGGGCACCTTTCCACCCTACAAGTTTCTTATGAAATATCTCAATAACATTATTCCACACCGTCTTGGCAGGATTCCCCTAAAACATTAGGGGGCCAAGATAAGAAGCTGGAAATGCTGCAGTAGAACATCCTAGAATATTTGCAATTTTGACTTGGTGGGGTATTGGGGTATTGATGAAATAAATATTACTCTTGGTGAAGTTGATTTTTTTCCCTATGTCTTCCTCGTAGAGGTTGAGGATAGTTTTGATAACTATTGCCTTAGAAATAGATGAAGTTGCCAACAGAGTGTCATCCACGAACTGTTGGTGAGTTGAGGGTTGGATATTGGATGCAACTTTGATGCCAAAAATTAAACCCATGGAGCAAATAAATTTTGTGGCTCTTTCGAGGCTCTCAATGAGAATAATTAAGAGGATGGAGGATAAAGTATCCCCTTGTCTTAGGCCTTTGGTACTAGGGAAGAACGCTATAGTAGATCCATTCACAAGAACAAAAATCTAAGAAGTTGAGATGCATCGCATAATCAGATGAACCCAGTTATCATGGAACTCGAACTTCTAGAGAAATTTGGACAAAACCTTCCTATCCACTCTATCAAAGGCCTTCTTTATGTCAAGCTTTAGGAAGAAAGCTAATTTTTTGGACTTGTGGGCTAAGTGAATAAGCTCATGAATGGTTATGACCCCATCTAAAATATTTTGGTATTTAACTGAGCTTCCTTGGTAGGGGTCAATCAAGGATGGGAGAATGCATTTTAATCTATTGGCCATAGCCTTTGAAAATATTTTGTAGACAACATATAAAATGCTTATGGGATGATAATCAGACAAGGATTTGGAATTGGAACCTTTAGGGATGAGGGCAAGAAATATAGAATTCACATCTTTGGGAATGACTATGGATCTCAGCATTTCTTTGATGGCTTGGCAAAGGTCAGGGCTGATGATTTCCCAAAAGTCTTGGAAGAACCTTGGGGAGAATCCATCAAGGCCTGGGTCTTTATCTGGTTGCATGGAGAAGAGGTCCTGGTGGATATCCTCAGAACTTAAAGGACTAAGCAGATAGACATTCATGTTGTTAGTGATGATTCTAGGAATGTGCATGATAAGGGAATCCATGACTTGGGTAGAATGGGGAGGGCAGGAACCTAGGAGGGACTCAAATTGAAGGATAGATTCATCATACATTTTGTGAATATTGGAAGTGGAGGTGCCATTATTTCTAATTAGACCCTTGATCCTATTTTCCCCTTTGTGTTTGAGTATTGAGATGTGGAAAAAATTCAAGTTGGAATCTCCTTCTTTCAACCACAAATGTATCGATTTTTGATGCCAAAACATCTCTTCCTTCTTCAATATGTTATGAAATTCTGAAAGCAAAAGTTTTTCTTCAACTCTCAAAATAGCATCCCTTTGACCTTGCTGAAACTAATTTTTGATTATTTGGAGTCTATACCTGATGTTATGCTTGCTTTCAAAGATATTTCCAAAAATTTCTTTATTCCATACCTTCAGTTTGGCTTTTATAGACCGCAAATTCTGAGTAACTTGGTTAGTGATAGATCCTGAGAAACTCTCTTTCCACCACTCAATAATATGTGCTTTAAGGTCAAGGTGATAGGTCCGCATTGCCTCAAAATGAAAGGAAGTTTTGAAAGGAGGTTTATTGGTAGTTTTAAAAATTAGGAGGTTGTGATCAGACCCAATCTTTGGCTGGGTCTGTAAACTTGCATCTCCAAACAGAATAAGCGCATCTTGAGAAAGAAGAAAATGGTCAAGCCTTGCCTGAATGAGATCACCCCTTACCCTTCTATTGCTCTAGGTAAACTGAGATCCCCTTAGCTAAACATCCATTAACTCATTTGCATCCACAAAATTGTTGAAGTCCCCCGTAATCCTGGGAGTGATCTCTTTCCCTCATTTTTTCTCAAAGGGATATAGTGGAGCATTGAAATCCTTGGCAAGGATCCAAGGGATGTTATTGAAAGCTTCACGCATCTAAGTGAGAGTATTCCAAAGGTTCAGCCTGTCTTGAGGAATATTTGGGGTATAAATGTTCATCAATACCCAAGAGTGCTTAGTAACAAAATCATGGAAAAATATGTTAGAGATTAATCCTTTGCCTGAAATCACTCTTCCTTCCACCTTGGTTGGGTCCCAGAGGCAAAATAGACTGCCAGAGGTTCCAGAGGTAGGACTAAAGAAAAATTCATATTTTATCCATATAATTTTGGTAACTTTAGGCGAGGACTGCATGCCTAATTTGGTTTATTGAATTAAAAATATTGTAGGATTTGAGTCCTTTCTCATCGAAGCAACAAGTCTTTGTTTCACTACTCCATTTAACCCTCTCGCATTCTAGGAGAGGATTCCTATTTGGAACTCTTGGAGGGTTTTCTGCCTCCTTTGCCTTGCTACGCAGGAGGTTTGGATCTCTTTGATTCTTCTATGTTGGAAATTCCTAGTTCTTGAAAGAGAGTTCATTGGGTGCCATTAGCTATGTGTTCTACTATATCTCTATTTATTTGCTCTGTAATAGAGGGTCTACCATTATTTTTGTCACATCCAACATAAATTAGGGATTTTTTAAAACTTTTGGTCTATTTAGGCCTCCAAGATTCAAGAAAATCATGGGATGACTTAGGGCTATCAACCTCATCGCCATGGGGTTAGGTGGGAGATGAGATGGGATAAAATTATAGGATGAGAGGGATCTGGGTGGGGGATTAGATTGTGGTAGGGTATTGGATGGTGGGGGCTGAGGAAAAAAAGCCATGGTCAATGAGGAATTTGGACATAGATCAGAGAATGATGAGGGGGTTGCAGGGGAGGGTTTGCATTTGTGGTTGATTAGTCAGGATGATTTTAGCTAGGGAATTCCTCTTTGGGAATATCCTCATTATCATCATTTGCATTGAGATTTACATTGTTGAATAAACTAAACCTATTGGAAAAAGTAAACCAGGTACTTGCCTTATTCTTGTTGCCATTTGGAGATGGGGGAGCATTTGCTTACCTTTGGGCTCATAGCACGGACCCAATTTAGCTCTAGTTCTTTGAACCTCTCCTTTAGGTGGGAATTACATCTCCTAGTGATCGCTCTATGCAATCCTCAGTTTTGGACACTGGCTTCGAAGGTGTCCTTGGGTGTGGTACTCAGTAAAAAAGGAGGGTTTGTTCTCATACTCCACTGCTTGGCATCGACGGTATGACCCGTAGAAAAATTCACATGGGTCAGAAGCTAGGACTCCAAATTTGCATTAACACAGATATGGGTCTGTGTAATCCTCAATTGAGCATGCGTAGCAGGGTCAATAGTGAAAAGCTCCCTAATCACATGGGTGATCCCTTGTAGAACAATCTCATGCCAAAAATGAGAGGGTAAATTTAGAAGATGGACCCAGATGGGAGCAGAGTTGATGTTCTTGGTTTTTGGTTCAAATTCCATGCCCCACTTGCAAAGGAATAGGCTCCTCCTGAAGAACCATGGCTCCCCAGATAGAATGTGATCCACATCCTCTTGAGTATTGAGTCAAATCATAAAGAAGCCTTTTGACATGGAAACCAGTTCCAGACAACCCCTGGTTTTTCATTCATCACCACCCATCATCGGATAGCCTCCATATCGGGTCTCACACCCACAAAATTCTCAAATAGGGAAAATAATCTAGGTAAATGTACCCAACCATGACTTCTTTTGACAGGATTACATCACATAATTAAGGAATAAAAGTGCATGATGCGGTTGAGGAGGGTTTGGGCCTTCCCTTGAGTGTTTTTGCAAATGATGCTGCTTGGGATTTCCTATTTCTTGTTGCTATTTTGTCTGGAGGTTATTTCCCCCCAAAGACATCATTCCCATCATTCGAAGCTGCAGAGTCAGACTTAGCTATGGCCCCATTCCCATTTTCCTGGCCACCCATTCCATCCTTGGTCCCACTTTCGTGCATGCCCGTTTCGCTCCCTACTCCCGTATTGCAGCTTCTCTGTTTCCTGCTCGATGAAGATTCAAAAATTAGAGTTTCGCTCACCATCACTCTCAAATCCCTTGAGGTAAGACACCTCCCAAGATAATCCTAAAGGAATCACTTCCATAACGAATAATTATTGAACTATATTATAAAAGAATAATTTTTAAAATTTACTTTAGAAACCAAAAACTCTGCAAACTAATGAAGTTATCTTTAAATAAAAAAAAGTGTCTTCAAAACCTTGATGTCAACTCCAACTCAAGTAGCTAGGAAATATGAAATCATTTGATAATTATCCAAAGATAAATTGTTTAATTTCTCAATCATCTCTTTTTTATATACATAGTTATAGAAAACTATATCAATTTCATTTCCTAATTTTCTCTCTTTATATACGTAGTTGTATAAGACTATATTGTTCTATTGTATTAAATGAGTTTGCATTGATTCTACATGTTTTCTTAGAAATTCTTTGTATAAAGTCTAATAAGTTTTTATTTTATCACTTAGTTGATTTATTCTCTAAGTTTTGTACGAATTGTCTCTTATGAGAAAGAGGTCAATATAAAGGATTTTTCTTGCAAGAAAGAGGCAACACAATAACCAAGCAGTCTAGTGATATTGATCCAATAAAAGGGAATACTAGCACAAATAACAAATATGGTTAGTTAATTAAACCTTCAATCCTTCAAGGCTTTGTGCATTGTAAATACTCCAATATATGGCTATGTTTTTTTGATGTTTATCTATAATTGGAGCTCCATTCTTCTTCAAATATTTGTCAAGAATTAAAATTTAGCTCCAATCAAGCACTAACACATGAACTCATTAAAGATATATCTTCACTTGTTCAAGCTTCTCAAACTTTACATGATCATCGGACAACTTCTACTTTAGTCAAACTTGTAAAATCACAACTATTATTCGATGGATCTTCACTTCTATCAAAATTGTACTTTTATAAATTGAATTAGCATTCAATGGACCTTGTTATCACTTCAAGATTTGCTATGGTTTTAAACTTCTACTCAACTTTATAAAGAACACTTAACTAGTAGAAAAAAAATGCAAAAAGCATAGTACGAAATAAAATAATGTGATCAACCAAATCTTAAAAATAAGAGAATCACAAGGCAATCACTTGAGCAAACTAAAATAAATTGTATTGGAATAAAAAACTTGAAGAAAATTACTAGCAATCTTTGTGGAGAGACATGAGCCTAGCTTAGTCAAATAAAAATTTTCATATGCACTTCTATTTGTATAAAAAGTTGGAAGAAATGAAGTGCCATCATAAACTAAAGGCATTTCATATTCTAATGCACCTATGATGAAACAAGGAGTCTATTTTTGCATCAACATAATTTGAGATGTATTATAGCTCAACATGATCCTCATTAAATCTAGATGTGGTGAATCCACCTAAATCAGTAGTTTCTCTTGAGAAACAATGTTTCCCATTGTGTCTCATCTTACAAACAAACAAGAAATTATCTTGATTCTATTCTCTATCATTTGCTTCCATTGGTAAACATGTTGTCTTGGTTTCATCATCCTATATATAGAAATTAATTAATTTTCTGTAGTCTTTGTATATGTATCCAAAATCTAATCTTCCTTCCTAGGTGTTATGTTATCATTATCAACTCATAATTATTATCCTCTAGAAGTTGTATCCCTCATGGTTGATGATAATATTGAAAATATGATGAAGGCTAAGATAATGTGAAACATTTGATTCAAATGCATTCCATCCCACCCTCTTGGTGATGATATAGGTTCAATTTTCTATAAACTTCTTCAATATCTCTTCTGAAGTTTTAACCAAAATTTGTTACCAAATTTTAATTGGTGTGGGACTTGACGCTTGTCATGTGGTTTATATCTTCTATTCATATTTTTCAATATTTCATACACCTATGTCTAGATGTGATAAATCTAAACAAAGAATTATTTTACCTTCTCTACTTCCTTTTGGTCATGAGGTGTGCTCATAGGTTATATTAGAAATGATATATCAATGGGTACCATGGCCCAAAACCTAAAATAGACTTTACATGGACTAATACTTAATGAAATTGTGCAAATGATGATTGTACCTATGCATAATATACAAGATATTGTCATCTTATATACATGGGTTTTGGGAGTTATACATGTGAAGGAGGTGCACAATAATAATATTTTCAACTTTATACTATCCATTAGTTTGGGGATGGAAATTTGTGGACCTTGAGATCTATGTCCATAATACTCTAAAGAGTGGACTAGAGAGTGGCCAAAACCAAATTACTTTATCTAGAATAATGGATGTAAATAAACTAAAGTCAATCCCCAGTTGAAAAGTATATAGCAATATTTTCTTCTATTGTGACTTGCATGGGAACATAATAGATATTTAAAAAATATATCATATACCATAAACATGAAATCATTAAACCATATTTAGTTGTTGTTGACTATACAAAAAGCCATGGAAATCAATTCCCAATGTACAACCCTTCCTTTTTGTTAGTTGGCTTTGCCATGATATAAGCAACAAATGACTTAATGGACTTCTCCACATCAGTTTTCTTTTTTTGACTAGCACTTGTATGCCATTGATAAAGTATTCTTAATACCAAAATGTCCTACTATCTAACTAAGTGGGCCTTCCATACCATATTTTTATGTTCCACGTTTGGTATGCAAAGATGTCCCATATAACAGAGGAGGCCATTCTATAAATAGAAATAAAAAATAACTTTAGAAGAGATTATTCTACAATTAGATATAAGAATATACTTCTTTGCATAAATTGTTTAATACATACCAAAAAATTAGTATAAACTTCATACAATGAGGGTCAATTATAAGTACCATATCCAAAAGAACCAAAGTTTATGGTAATTGCTACAAGCGATGGTTTTCTTAAGCAATAGGATACTATGTTGGCACACCCTCTATTGTGATTTATGACTTTAAGAATTATTACAAATATGTAGACCACCTTTTATGCCTTTAATTTATCATTTTTTTTTAAATTAAAAAAATTCTAATGGCTTATGTAATATTTATGAAACTTTACCAAGACCAAAGTCATCATCTTTGGATCCTTAACTGATTGTACACTTGTGATTATGTTAACAAATCCATGCTATTGTTATTATAACACAACAATGCTAGCATTTACGTAGTTATGGATTTGTTGCAATAGCAATAAAATTAATTGGAATAATCAACTACTTTGACATCATGCAAGTTTCTTGGTATCCTATCTCCAATGGTTCACATGTTTGATCATTAATTTCTTGGTATTTACCTTTCTAATTGAATCTAAATTCTCTTTTTAGATTACCACTTCATCTTTTATTTATCCTATTTGGTTTCCACATCTCCCTAATACTTACTATTTAACTTCCACTTATCCTAGTAACTCTAATTATGGCTATCTTAGGCATATAATCCAATCTCTTATCTTGGAAATAGTTAATAATGAAGTTGTGTGGTTGATCACTCGATTGACATAATTAATCACAAGATAAATATGGAAATCATCCAAAATTGAGAAGGAAATCCATCAGTTAAGCAATAGGAACATTAAACAACTTTAGAGAGCAACCAATTTGTGTGAGATCATGAGGTGATTTGGAACAAAGGGCATTCGATAGTAAAAGGAATTGATCATTTTTTTACATTTTGTAAGAAATATATTTACAATGGAAGACTTTACCAAAATCTTGTGAGGGATTTGCAAAGTTTTAAAATAAGCAATGTCATAGTAAATTTTGCATCTACAACAAAGGAAAGGGGGTTTCTCTCCCTTTTGTTTTGTAATTTGTATATTTGATCTAACATTCTAATTCTTACATAGTTTAAAATATCTTTGTTAGCATTGATCCTCTCCACATCAAATATCTTGATTAAATCTAAATTTTTATCATTATTCCTATAATATGTAAAGACATTGATCAATTTTATGAAGATTGTAGGTCATAGAGTAAGGTTTTCAATTTCTAGATTCAACCTCTAGTTGTGAAGTCAATATTTTAGGATTAGTTTACACTTTTGGTAGCATAGCCACATGTTTTTTAGCACCATCCATTTATTGTAAATTTATTAGGCTTTGATAATGGGTGCATTTGATTACAAAAATATCTTTAGAATATATAATTCTTGTGAATAGGAATATAGGTAGGTGTATATGTAAATCTATCTATTATCCTATTCTTTTAGCATATGTCTAGTTAGTAACATAGTTGGGTACCTAAAAGATAGTAACGCCATTGGTTGTGTGTTTAAAAAAAGGATTATAAGTCATTACAACCATAACATCATGATTAATATAGGGTTCTAATCTCTTGATCTATTATATTTATCTTATTATTGCTATAAATTTTTATTTTATCATTTATCAAAAGCTTAAATACACCAAGGGCCTAGATGAGGTAAAATACTAACTTGTTACCTATAATTTTTTTCCCTTATGTGTAGGTTTGCTTATCAAAATTAGATTTGTGAAGTCTTGTTAAATGATTGTGAATTTACCATAACCCTTAAAACATCCTTTAAATATTTGGATCTAGGTATGCATGAGCTTATCCTTTATTATGTGTACTAAAAACGTTTAGGGTTTGACATTTTCCTTCTTAAATATTAACATGTTGAGTTTAATATTTCATATCCATTTAGAGAAATATCATGTTCGGTTTATCTTATAACACTTTAATTAACTTATATCTAAAAATTATAAAAGATAATTTTTCCTTTCGTTGCATTAAAAAGCATCTTTTTCACTTTATCTTGATATTCCTTTCTTTGTGCCTATTTATTATAAAGGAAATTTTATCCTACTTTAGTTGTTTATCTACTAAAATATTTGTGTACCTTGCATTTTTGTCCATCTAAGTATTTCATAAAAACATTGGGCTCTATTTGTGCTTTTATTAGTTCATGTGTGTTTTTATTGGTGCTACAAGCCTTCAATGCTTTTACTAGTTTTAAATAATGCTAGTTTGATCTTATACTACATCATAGGAGTTTAGCATAGAGTGATTTTTGTATTTTTGTGATTGAAATCTTACTATACCACAAATATTTGAAAAGACCTTTAAATTTTACTCTTTCTACCTTGAAAATCTACATTTTAAATAAAAGAGAATAAAGGAAAGATATTATTTCTTGTTTTCCTTGTCTTTAGATAAGTTCTTAGTTGCTACTTAGGACTTCTATTTTTAGTTTTCAAAATTAGAATTGTTTGCATAGAATACAATTTGCAAAGACCCTATCAAGTTCATAGCTTTAGCTTAAAATAGACACACACCCATTTTTGCATAAGACTTTAACTTATCTCCAACCCCATCTATTTGAGGTGTGTGATCCCATGCACCTTGGATCATACATCGATTAATCCCACCTCTACATATGAAATTCACATATATTTTGGTGAATTCAATGTGAACATCACATGGGTCCATTAATTTTGTAGGTGTGATCATTACAATTTTAATTATAAAAACTAAACTAGACTAGAGGATTGAACCCAATTCTCTCTCTATGCTCTTCTTCTTCAATATCTTCTCCTATTATATTCTATTTAATGGTCTATTGTTCTTGACTAAGCTAGGTTGTCCTTAAAATTCCTAGTAGAATGAGGGGTGATATATTCCCATACATAGGATTTAGACTTGAGGCTCTTCCACATATCATCTTGCTACTATGTACCCACTTTGCTCTCATATACCACTTCCCTTCCATATACTCTCTCTACTTGGAGTACCATTTATCTTGCATGTACCAATGGGTACATCAATTTTTTTTGGTACATATAGAGGTTTAGATATATCATAAGGACTTGGTATATAGAGATTGAGTCGTATCAAAAGACTTAGTGTTTAGGAAGTAAAGTGATAAGGTTGGAGTTATAATGACTCTTACATTTTGTTTCTTCATCACACTTATCTTTCTAGACATAAATTAAAAATCTAAAAGAATATTAAACTAGAGAATTTAAACCTACGTCCATGAGGATCTTGATAGTGCATGCCCATCTATCCCAATTCAATATGATAAAGGAAGGATAATATTCAAATCATAGGATGTTATGTTCCAATTCCTTAAGAAATGCAAGGTTAACATAGAAAGTTATTGAAAATAAAAACCTCTTAGGAGATAGTATATCTTGTTGAAATTCCAATCTCCATATTACTAATTTATATCCAACTTCCAAAAATCTTGATCGTATTTAGAACATTCTTTAGGATAAATGAATACCACTATGTCAGTACCCAACTAGGTTATCCTAATCACATATATACCATTATCCACAATATTTTAACTATAAGAGTTAAGACAATTCAAATCTCTTCCCATGTTGCCAATATATCTTAATCCAACCCTCTAACGCTAGTAAAAATAATATTCCTTCAACCTCATAAATGGGCATTACATAGGGGTGTCATTTTTCTAATCAAAACGAAAATGCTCTTCCAATATTAGCAATTTCAAGTGGGTTCCCCATCATAATATCAAACCAAAATCAAATTCACGTAGTGTCTAAAAATGTTAGTTTGATTATTTCCTTTTCCTCATCTTCAACAAAACTATCCCATCACTTTGGGTATCCTAAATGAAATTCCTAAAATATCAACTCATTAACCAATCTATAACAACCTTTAGGGGATACCTCAATTTTGGAATTCGACTATATCATACCTATTCTAATATCTATAGAAATGCAAGCTCTTATCACCAAAATAGAGTTGCTAAAAAACAATGGATAACATTAAGAGCCTATATTAAAGATAAACATATTATTACAAAGACCTTTGTAGTGAACCTTTAGATATAACCATAACCTATAGGGAATTCCATATAAAATTTAAAATCCCAAAGTTCTATCCCTATAAAGGGAAACAAGATCCTATAGATCACCTCAAATTGTTTTGTACATCCTATTATGACACCACTTATGATAAGGGGTTATTCCTTAAAACCTTCCCCAAGAGGTTAATTGGTCTAGTTGTAGAATGGTATTATAATCTACCATGCCATTCCATCAAGAGTTTTAGGGACCTAGTAGAGTTGTTTCTTACACAATATTTTTTGTACATAGTGGAAAATGTCACCATTAACAACCTTTACTAAATAAAGCAAAACAAAGAAGAGAGTCTTCCCAAGAAATATGGAGGGCTTTGGTAGGGAGACCACAATATGCGTTCCAACACCTATTAGATATCTTCATCATCAAATTACATGACTTGTTGTATTTTTATCTTAAAAGTTTAAATATTTTGACATTTGAGGTGCCCATATCCCAATCCAAGAAATTAGAAATTGCACTCATAAAAATAAGATAATTGAAACTTAAGAGTGGAAAAGAGGATAATAATTCCTCTCTAAAAAAATTAATAACTCCAAGAATCAATAAAAAAAATAATGTCATTGGTGATAGTGTCATAGACTCCCACAACACCTAACTGGGTATTATTGTTTGAATGCTTACCTATAGAAGGGCTCTTTGTGTTTGCTAAACTAACTAGTTTGTACTTGAGAAGAAAATAAGCCTAACATTATCTTCTTTGATCAAATCACCTAGGTTAACAAGCATAGTGATTCCTAACCTTATCCCTTACTATCTTTCCCCTATCATCTTTGATCATCATCATTCTTTCATCAATCATATTTGATCATCTTATCTTTGAGTATGTATGGAATTTTGTTTATTGCAATTTATATTCATGGGTTTTTGAAAACCTTGGCTTTATATTTATCCTTTATATTTTTATTTGATTGATTTAGCTATAATAATAGAATCCATTAGGATAGGCATACAATTATGCTAGCTAGGATAGTTATTTTTCTTTTTGTTAGGATACTAATATGAATGGATATATGTTTTCTTTTAGTAGTCTTTTATCTTGTGCCTTTATATTTTGCGTGTTAGCTTCTATTATTTATATGTTTTCTATCACTTTTTTTTTTGGTAGGATTATTTGATCATGGGAAAATAGCCTAAACGTTTTTTCTTATGACAATTTATCCTATAAATAAACTATGGTTGATTATTTTAGTCGATTATATGATATTGAAATGGTCCCCACCCATATTACATCATGACCACATAGTTATATCATAATAGCTTGGCAATTATGCATATATAATTTGGCAATATTTAAACTTGGATCTCCTCCTTGAAATTTGAAGAAGATAAATAGTTGATATAACTCCATTTGATAAGGTATGGTTGATTTAGCCTTCCTTTTATCAATAATTTTTAATATTTTTCTCCTAACATTTGATATGATTTAGAGGATGAGTATTGTGTTCTATTTATAATGATGAATATTGCTTTATACCAATGATAGCAAGTATTTATTGTTAGAATAAATATTTGTTATCTTAAGTTCTACTAAGATAGTCTTACTTGAGTTACCATTCTTCCATAAGTCAGGTGAACTCTCAGTTTAGACTAGTTCAGATTTGTTGATTTGTTGTAATCCAACGACTCACATTGATCAACTTTTCTATTTATACAAAGTTGATCCCATGGAATAATCAATCAGTTCTTGATATTTCAGTAATGCTTTGCATATCTAGTCTTTGTCTTTCAATATTGTTCTTCAATATTTCTATCATGGTACTAGAGTAGGTCTAGATTTTGTAAGCATTTATTCTTAAAATCTGGTTCATTTTTTTTATGAAAGTTTTGTGCTACCTCAAAGTTATTTTCATTTGTAGTTCTTAAAATAATTGTGAATGGAATATCGAAAATTTTTAGACTACTTAAAATTCATCTATTATTCTTTCATCACTCTCTTTTTGCAGTATTTTTTTCTGCAATTTTTTAGAGCTTTTATTAAATCTCTATTTGAAGTTTTAGTGATAGTCCATTCACCTCCATTAGCTTTCATTAAAGCTCTATTTGAAGTTTCGGTGATAGTCCATTCACCTCCATTATAACATTCCTCCTTGTGGATGGTGTAAAGTTTACTTATGCAACATTTTTTTTGGCAATGCCATGTTCCTATTGCATCAGTGAAAATACTTGTGCTATTATGCTATTCCTTGGCATTTCGGTTGTATATTGTTTTGTGATGTTGACCATTGTTGCGTGACTGAGGGTTCTTACTAACCCAACCAATAATCAAACCGTTGGATTTTTCCATCTGGAGGTTCACCATTTTTGTCAATAAGGTTAGTCTACTCCCGTTTCTAGCGATGTATCCTTATGGCACACTTATATAAGGAGTTGCAAATCCAACGATCGAGTAAACGTTTTGGTGGATAATAAGCTCAAAACATAAGTTCAAGGTAGACATTTTTTTTAAACTTTGCATTGCCCCTAATGACATGAAGTCATAGCACTCTCTTCGGACTATATATATATATATATATATATATATATATATATATATATATATATATATATATATATATATATATGAAACCATCTGTTTCATTTCTCCCACAAGAATTATTCTTCTATCTACTATGTACGAGACAAGCGCATTAGAGGATCACTTCCATGAAAAAATAGGGACTCCTATATATATATATATATATATATATATATATATATATATATATATATGAAACCATCTATTTCATTTCTCCCACAAGAATTATTCTTCTATCTACTATGTACGAGACAACTGCATTAGAGGATCACTTCCATGAAAAAATAGGGACTCCATCCGTTTGAAGTGAAGCACATGTGTTCAAGAACGAAGCTAAGTTCATCTTGAGATGATCGACAACTATCGACCTTTCATCTTGGTAGTACTCCCTCTTAAAACATCGTATCCTCCATTTTTTCTTTGATTTGTAGGTATAATTTGATGTGCAAAATTCAAGGAAATGTGTGAGCAGTAGGCATGCATCATCTCCTCCATTTAAATTCGATATGTAGGTATAATTTGGTGTGAATGGTTCGAGGAACATGTAAGCAGTAGGTCACACTTGACAAGGCTTGCTGCAATCGAAGTTAGTGCTCTGTCTGAGAAGAGGGAGCATCATACAAAAGGTGATAAGCATCAGGTCATGCTCGAGGTATGATGCATTCCCATGGAAAAATTTAGGGTGCATCATTCAAAGTTTGAGGTGTAGTGCTCTATTCGAGGTGATAGAGGCAACACTAGTATGATGCGATGCATTCCCACAGTGAAATTCAGGATGCATCGTTCGAAGTTCGAGGTGTAGGTATAATTATTTTTAGATTGTAATGCTCCTCTCTATTCACAGATCCAAGGTGACAAAAAGTTATTTGTTAAATAAACTTTATATAAAAGTTTGTATAAAGTTTTACTACTTTGGTACTTTCAATAAAAATTATAAGGTGGATAAAAAGTGGCATAATCTTTCTTTTCTCAAGAGTGCCATTGATTTTATAAAACTTTGATTTAAAGTTTGTATCCTCCTTTATTTTTTTCAAAAGCCTACTCTTCAAAGGATATCATCAAATATTGTAACCCTATGATAATAAAATAATTTTTTGGGGGGTCTTGGTGCATTCTTTCAGTACCACTTGTTGCTTGGTTCAAAAGAGGGGGGTTCCCTGCTACATATTTTTGGTCTTAGTGAATTATTTCAGCTCCAATTTCTACTTGATTTGCTACTACACTCTATGTTCCATTGATAAACACTTTCATATACAAGCAAGCACACATGATCAAGATTCTCATTTACAAGCAAAGCGTAAATATACAAACATATTCTCATACTTGTAATATCTCGAAAGAAAGCAACTCATTTTATAATCACCTATATTCCACATATCGTTCTCCTCATATACCTATAGTCTCCCTCACGTAAGGATGGGTCATTGAGTAGTTCAGTATAAAGGTCTGGCAGGTTATCCTGGTTTCAAAACACCTATGTTCTACGTATCAATCTCATCATATAATTATAGTCTCCCTCATGTAAGGGTGGGTATATTGAAATATCGGTATAAAGGTCTGGTTTTTTTTGCTACCTTGATTCAAAAGAGGTTTTCTGATAGTGTTGCTTCTTGTTAAATCATTTTCTAGGGAGTCCTTCTGTGGAGGGGGGTTGCAATTATCTCTGGGTAATATGAGTTCACTTAATACAATTGACCCACTCACTCCCCATAACTATCACACATGGAAACCAAAAATATTAAATCTCATTTTGCAAAAAGGGATCACACACTTGCTAGAAGAGAATCAACCTGAATTTGAAAAGGAATATGAAATATTTGTTCATAAAGGGAAGATGTATGAAACAATGGGTATTATAAGTAGTAATGTAAATGAAAGCTTATGGTTTCACATTTTACAATGTAAAACTCCATTTGAGAGTTGGTAGAAACTAAATAACTTGTTTGGTAAAGTGGATAAAATAAGGTCAGTGCAGCTAGAGGCAGAGTTAACAACATTATCTCATGAAGACTTCAACAATATTGTTAAATTTCTCACCAAATTTAAAGAAGTTCTCACTCAATTGAAAGGTAGTGGCAAGAAAAAAATAGAAGAATAATGCATCTATCTTATTATTTCTAAGTTAAATGGAGTATTTCATATTTTTACAACTACTTTTTTGTCTACAAAAGATGCTCTTGGTACAAGTTTTACAATGCCCTATTTAGAGGAGTTTTGTGATAGGCTAACTAGAGAGGAAACGAAACTTACAAAATATGATATCTCTCCATATTCCTCAAAAGAATTAGTAGCATCTACCTCCACTAAAGAAAAATTCAAAAAGAAAGACAAAGTCCCTATAACTTGTACACATTGCAAAAAGGATGGCCATTATGTGAAAAAATGTTGGAAAAAGATACAACAACTAGAGGCAGCAATGAAGGATCACAAAATAGATATTAAAAAGCAAATAGGAAAAGCCTTAAATGTTAAAGGTAAAACTACAAAAACTTCATCAAAATATTGGTTTCTAGATTCAGGGTCAACTCATCATATGAATTCTTCAAAAAAGTCATTCACTTCAATCTCCTCAAGCTCAACATATAGCATAGAAGTTGGTGACTCATCCTTTATCCCAGTCAAAGGAAAAGGTGACATATCCATTGATGGCTATTATATCAATAATGTTCTCTATATCCCAAATATAGATACAAATCTCCTCTCCATATATCAGATTTCTACTTCTAAAAAGGGTAAAATGGTTCTATTTTCACCAACCTAAGTTGAGATAAGAGACTTTCAAGAACCAAAATATGTCATAGAAAAAGGATATATTGATCATAACACTCACCTATTTCACTTCAAGGGATTCAAAAATTCATATGGAGCCTCCTATTTTTTTGCACATGGGGATCTTGAAAGCAAAATTTGACATGAAAGGTTTGGACAAATCAGTTATAGCTATCTAAAGGAGTTGAATACTCACGAAATGGTAATAGGATTGCCAAAAGTCTCTTCTATTGATGGAGTCTATTCTATATGTGCTCTTGGAAAGAAACATCAAGATCATTTTCACCCAAGTAGTTCTCAAAGATCCTCATACCCTCTACAGTTTATCCATAGTGACTTGATGGTCTTCCCAGAGCCTTATTTCAAAGGAGCAAGATATGCCTTAAACTTCATTGATGATTTCTCAAGAAGAACTTGGGTCTACTTTCTAAAATACAAAAGT
Organism: Wollemia nobilis; assembly: GCA_028583015.1. Classification (NCBI taxonomy): domain Eukaryota; kingdom Viridiplantae; phylum Streptophyta; class Pinopsida; order Araucariales; family Araucariaceae; genus Wollemia; species Wollemia nobilis. The sequence continues at coordinate 202,071 of JAQPPZ010009207.1, forward strand.
TATGTGCTATCCCACTTCAAAATATTTAAGGCCTTAGTTGAAAATCAAGCTACTTACAAAATCAAGCATATTCGTATAGATAATGGGGGGGAATACTTCAGTCATGAGTTATCCATATTTCTCTCAACTCATGGCATAATTCTGAAGAACACAATCTTATACTGAGAGGGTGGGTGTGAAAATTATAAGACCACTTTTTACTTTTCTTTTCAATTCAATATTATACAGTGTATAGATAGCAGTGTCAATAACAGTAATCAAAGTAATGCACAAAACACCATACATAATAGAGACACAGATTTTAACATGGTTCACCCAATGTGGGTTAGCTCCATAGAGAAAATATTTCTTCTAAATATTTCTCAAATAATATTTTGGGAATCCTTCCCAATTACAAATTTTATGGACCTCTATCCAAAGGAAATGTTGATCCCCTAAATCTCAAGTTCATGGATCTCTTCCATAGGAGAACTCTTTCTCATTCATCTCTAGCTAGTGATATTCTAGAAGACTTTGTCTCTCTGCTACACTGACTGGTGGATCTCTCTCCACTTGAAAATTCCTCACTCAAAATATCTGTCTTCAATTGTATTGGTTGCTAGATCTCTATCCACTGAGACTCTATCCTCTATACTCTGTCACCTCCAATGCTCTATCAATAGGTTCACTCAGAACCTTCTCAAATATGCTCAACAAGTTCACTCAAAACCTGCTCAAATATACTCAACAGATCCACTCAAAACCTCTTCAAATATTCTCAATAGGTCCATTCAGAACCTGCTCAAATATGCTCAATAGGTCCACTTAGAACCTGCTCAAATTTTCTCAATAGGTCCACTCAGAACCTGTCCAAATCTACTCAACAAGATCACTCAGAACTTTTCCAAATATGCTCAACAAGCTCACTCAAAACTTGTCCAAATTTTCTCAACAAGCTCACTCAAAACTTGTCAAAATATTCTCAACAAGCTCACTTAGAACTTGTCTAAATCTACTCAACAAGCTCATTCAGAACTTGTCCAAATCTTCTCAACAGATCCACTCAGAACCTGCTCAAATCTCCTCAAAAAGTCCACTCAAAACCTACTCAAATATGCTCAAATCAATCTCATAGAAGCATAAAGAGAATTTTTAGAGACTCAATATGTTCTATTATCAAAGCTCAATCTCAACTCAATCAGAATATAGAATAGTTTGTTTTATGGAACTTGAACAACCACATGCATCCACTTGACTAGGCTTAATCAACTCTACTCAACCAATCACCTCAAGGAACAATCCTTTCTCACAAATCCTAGTCCAAGCATGTATAAACCAACTCAAAGTGTTTCCAACAATGCTCAACCATAAATCTCATATAACAATGATACCCACATTATTTTCTAACTCAAGTTCAAGTTCTTTGCATAACCAATTGGCTTCAACAACAATGCTTATAAAACAAATTTTAATCACAACTCTCAATCCAGAAAACCTTGATGCATTAAACCAACCACTTTTGAAAAGGAAACCATAATCAATCCTTTTATCTCCAATGATATTTTCAAAAATCAATCACCCAATCAAGTCAATGGAGAATATTGCCCATACCTTTTTGATGCCAATGAGTTGTCCACAAAATATGTCAAACTCAACACACTTTCAAATATTTCCTTTTCAATCACAAAGAGGTTAGAGGACTTGAATAATATCACAACAACAAAAATAATATGCCAATAAAACCTTATTACTCCTCCTCAATAAAATTCACCATGTCCTCTCATGAAAGAAACAATCCCCTTCGAAAAAGAATAAATCAAACTCACTTTTGAAACCCTTTAAAAAATAGAAATACCCCTTTACACACATATTATTTCTCCTTCTAAGCAAGTTAATCAAATAGCCCTTGAAAAATTATTTCCAACGATATATAATATGCTACCCTTCCAAAAATAAAACCATCAAAAATCTCTCAATTTTCTAGGGCATAACATAACCCTTATTTCTCCCTTAAGGCTATTAAAAATTAAAATACAAAAATTAACTTGCCTTTCCTCTCGGAGGGATTCGATACTCTGACGTCCTCCTTCCCAATACCTTAACTGCAGCCAAGCCACCATTGGGCCACGCACCCACACTTGCATAAAAAGGCACAAACTGCATCAACAACTTCACGAACTGACACCTTTCAAAATAATCAAAACGTGCTTCGAGCGCTTTGACCTTGCAAGCAACCTCCAAGCAAATCGAACGCAGGACCTCATCTGTCTCACAATGCCAATGCACCACTAGGCCAAGCTGGCCTATGTGCTCCAAAACCCCGAATGTTCCCTACCTCAACATTTTCTTAAATCATCAAGCCTTTTAAACACAAGCCTTAATCGCATGCACTCCAAACGAATTAGCAAGGATAATTTTCATTAATGCCTTTTGGGGTATTATATAAAATGCCTTTGTCTTCCATGTAATCATGTCAACACATCGATTTAATTCAAAATCGGTGTGGTTGATTAATTTATAATATATTTAAATTTAAATATTATAAATTAAATTAGACCAACCTTAGGTTTTGGATTAATTAAACCTTGGAGCATTGTCTTAATGCACAACCTTGGTGTAACGAATATTATTTATAAAATTTAAATTCCTTGTGAATTTAAAAAAATTATAAATAATTATTAAACCTCCTTTTTAACCTTGGCAATAACCCATCTTGGGTTTTTATGAACCAATCACTTAACTTGCGCTCCCAATAATATTAAAATATTATGGAGCCTTTTTCCTTTCACTTTTGCCTTTGTTGAAGCTTTTTCTTGGATGATAGTGACAACCTTGGACGACTTTATTTCTTACTACATTCCTTGATATGAGTGATAACTCTATCAGGTGACATCAATGACAACTTTGACTTACAGGACTCAAAATGTCCAACAAATTCATCAACATTCAGTCTCCCATAATTTGTAGCAAAATGATATTGTAGAAAGGAAAAATAGAACTCTAAAAGAAATGGCAAATTGTGTGCTCCACTCAAGAGATATTCCATCAGTATTTTGGGCTGAGGCAATTAATTATGCAAATTATATTTAAAAATGCACACCTCATAAATCTCTTGGCCATTTGACTCCCAAGGAAGCATGGACTAGATCAAAACCTGATGTATTTTTTTTCAAAGTTTTTGGGTGTACTGCTTGGGCACATATACCAAATAAAAAGAGGAAGTCTCTAGATAAAAAGAGCAAGCAACTCATATTTTTTGGTTATTGTGAGGAAATGAAAGCCTACAGGCTCCTTGATCCCACAACTCATGAGGTCTTTTTTCATAGAAATGTTTAATTTGATGAAACATTCCCTTATAAATATCCTCAATCATCTTTTTCCAACATTGATTCTCTCGAGCCATATCCAATATTTGAGCTTCAATATAATGAAAATCCCATCCTTGAGATAGATAACCATAATGAAGATCCTATACTTCAAACACCAACTCAAAGTCCTGCCACACCCATTACTCCTTCCACACTACCAAAATGGGCCCGAACCATTGTTCAAGAGGCCACTCCTTACATCCAAAATCTTTCATCATCAAAATTAAGAAACTCCATGGGTTTTGGTCTTGTTTGTCAGTCCATTTCCATAGATCCTCAATCCTTCAAAGAAGCAATTGGTATAAAATAATGGGATAATGCCATGGAGAATGAATTTTCTTTCTTAATCAAAAATAAAACTTGAGATCTAGTCCCTGTACCTAAAGGGCAAAAATTGGTTCACTGTAAATGGATTTACAAAACTAAGTATGGACCTAATGGAAAAATTGACAAACACAAAGTTCGCTTGGTAGCTAAAGGTTTTTCACAAATTGAAGGCATAGATTATTCTAAAACCTTTGCACCAATTGCAAAAATGGATTCTGTGAGGCTAGTACTAGCACTTGTTGCTTCTCAAAAGTGGTCAGTTTTTCAAATGGATGTTAAAAGTGCTTTCTTGCATGGTGACTTAAAAGAGAAAATATTCATGGAACAACCTGTTAGATTTATTCAAGACTCCTCCCTTGTTTGTAGACTAAGGAAATCTCTCTATGGTCTCAAACAATCTCCTAGATCTTGGTATGAAAAAATGGACTCCTTCCTTATTTCCTCAGGTTTTTCCCATTACGAGTCTAATGCAACAGTCTACATTTGGAGGGATGAAGATCACATCACCATACTTTTTCTCTATGTTGATGATCTACTACTCACTGGTAGTGCCATTTCTTACATCCAGACTGTCAAAAACTCCCTTTTTGAGAAATTCAAGATGGCTGATCTGGGTTTAGCTCGTTACTTCCTTGGGTTTCAAATAACTCAAATAGATGCAAGAATTTCATTGTGTCAACAAAAATATACTCTATACCTTCAACAGTTTAAGATGACTGATTGTAAGCCTTCTTCCATGCCTTTTCAGTCTAGAGTCACTCTAAGTACTTCCTACAAATCCCCTCTATGTGATGCTACTCTTTATAGATAGCTTGTAGGAAGTCTATTATACCTCACTCATACTCACCCAAATATTTCATATGATTTTGGCTTAGTATCTAGATTATCACATCAACCTCATTTCAGCCATTGGAAAGCAAGAAAAAGAATCCTCTGCTACTTGCAAGGAACTACTCATTATGGGCTCTTATATGAGGGAGGATCCATGGATATCATTGGTTACACAAATATTTATTGGGTAGGTTTAGTTGAATATAGATGTTTAACTTTTGGCTATGTTTTTTGTCTTGGTTCTTCACCTATTGCTTGGTCATGCAAAAAACAACAAACAGTAGCCTTATCATCTATAGAAGCAAAATATAGGGTAGTAGTTTTGTCCAGTTAGGAAGCTCTTTGGATCCATCAGATACTAAGTGAATTTGGTTTTTTTCATGACCAACCCATTACCCTTTGGTGTGACAATTAGAGAAAAATTCATATTGCTCAAAATCTAGTTGAGCATCAACGTACCAAGCACATTTAAATTCACATGCACTTCATTCAACAACATATTCAGCAAGGGGATCTACACTTGGAGTACATTCCCACAGAAAATAAAATTGCAAATATCTTCACCAAATCCTTTCCTTCTCCATGTTACATTCAGTTGTGAGAGAAAATTGGGGTTAGGTAGTTGCATTAGAAGGGTGCACAGAGGTTTTCACCTCTCTCTTCTTCTTATTGTTCTTTTTCTTCTTGGAAGATGGTTTTTTTCCATGTGGTTTTTTCACCATCTCTCCTATATGTAAGTACATTGTACATGAGTACCTAATAAGGCCATATTGCCAGGACTTATGTTTTTTTGTGTTCAATAGAGGATAATCTTTGCCATCCGAAGACATGCCTCTCCTTCTTCTTGAAATATGGTTTTTTACTATGTGTTTTTTTTACCATCTCTTCTATAAGAATTCATTGTACATGAGTACCTCATTAGGCCTTGTTGGCGGGAATCATATCCTGTTGTTACATTAACCCCTAGTATCACTTAAGGGGGAGTGTTAGAATAAATCTTTGTTATCTTGAGTTCTAATAGGATAGTCTTACTTGAGTTATCACTCTTCCATGAGTCAGGTGAACTCTCAGTTTAGACTAGTTTAGATTTGTTGAGTTGTTGTAATCCAACAACTCACATTGATCAACTTTACTATTTATACAAAGTTGATCCCATGGAATAATAAATCAATTATTGATCTTTCAGTAATGCTTTGCATATCTAGTCTTTGTATTTCAATATTGTTCTTCAATATTTCTATCATTTGTCAATTATTTAAATATTTTAGTTCAATAAAAGGAATTGCATTTATCTATTTCTTTTAGAAATTCCACTTTTTAATCTATGACATTCACAACAAGTCAAATACATCAAGTCTCATATTTTGATAACTATTATTGATATTTTATCATTTATATCATATCCAAATAAAAATATCAACTTAATTTGTCTCCTTATCGAAGGGTAATATCTTTATTGCATAATGTATAGTAAGCATAATAAATTGTACACCAAGCCTATTCAAGATACATATAGGCATAGGGTTGATATAATCTCTCCGACCTTTGAAAAATACTTTTGGAACCATTCAATATCTCTAGTGACCTAAATAGTATATTCTATGTAGGTCCATCAAATCTATTATGTTAAATACAAGAAAAATGACAATTACTTTCCCAATCTATTATCTTATCATCTCTTATAAACCACAAAATCCTCTTTGTCCTATGTGAATCACTTTTTGACCCATTAAATATGTCTAATGGCCTCAATAATATATGATATGTAGGCTAACAAAATACTCTATCACATATGGAAATGGGAACAATTCACATTCCTAATATCTCATCCTACTATCTGATCTAAACTACACAATCTTCTCTTCATCCAATGCAAATTGTTGTTGGACCCATTTAGTATATTAGATGGCCTCAATAGCAGATGCTATTTAGGTCCAATAAATCCTATCCATA
>JAQPPZ010009208.1:0-16695 GCA_028583015.1 Wollemia nobilis
TTTATTACTATAAAGCCTTCTCTTAGTTGGCTATCTAGATATTCTTTGAAATCTTCTCCACAAATTTTCTAAATTGTAGCTTTCTGCTTTTATTGTTTGTTGTCTTTTGACATTTCAGTTTCTCTTTTGAAAATAAGCAACTTGTGCTTCTACAAATCAGCCTACAAAATTTTTTTGGTTGTCTCCAACTTTCTTAAAAAGTGTGGCTTTTGCAATCTTCTTGCTTTCTTTTGACTCCTTGCTGAATTTTATCTTCAAATTTGACCTCAATCTCTGTCTCTCAAGAATATGAATATCTTGAGTTCTCAAAATCTTCTCAAAATTTGATAAACTTCTTGCCAAATCCTCTTTTATTTTGGTCTTGTTGTTGGATGGCGACATTTATCCTATTTTTTTCTAGTCAGGTACTCCTTCTGCATGCAATATTATACCATGAAATATGCTTCAAATATCTTCTAATAGTCACTACTTCATATTCTACAATAAGGCTTTCTCTTACCTTTTCTTTCTTCAATGAAATCTTCTTGAGACCTCTACTCTTGAGTCTTCTTATCCTACAGCCTTAAATTCTCTTAGTAATTGCTTTAATGAATCCTTACCTTGGTTTCTTCAAATTTTCAACTATGGAAAATTATTCAATGAAATATCTTTCTTGGATCTCTAAACTCTATTGCTTTCATCTGCAATAGGATGTTTTGTAGTCCCTCTATATTCTATCTTCAATATTTAATCTTCCAATATTGGAATTTATTCAATATATTTAGTCTTCAATATTCAATCTTCCAAAACTTGAAAGTTCTTCAATGTGACCTCTTCTTGGGTCTCTATCTCCAGTCTTCAATCTTCAATCTTCAATCTTCCAAAATTGGAAGTTCTTCAATGTGACCTCTTCTTGGATATTTATCTTCAACCTTTAATCTTGTAATGAAAACCTTCTTGTTGGTTCTTCTCAATCTTCAATAATATCTCCTTCTTGGACCTTATTCAATGTTTATTTTTTGCAATAAAAGAGTTAATCCATGCACTAGGAAAGTACATAGACTTTCAGGTAATCAAAGATAAAATTATTCTCTTTATTTTGTAGGAAGCTTCTCAACTTCTAAGAACTAATATTCTACAACAAACCTTAGTCAGTAATAGTCAGATGTATTCAAAGTTCCAAAAATAATAATCTTCATTAGCTATATTAAAAAATTAGTGGAATCAAATCTATACTGAATCCTAGTCTTCATGTGTTTTCCTTTCAAACTTGTGGAACATGTATACTTCTCTCTCAAAGACCTAAGAAAAATTATTGTTTCACACGTCCCTCCCAATTTTGAGAGAGAATCCCAAATGGTAATTGAGGAAACTATAAAGATAAATATTGGTACTGAAGCCAATCCTCACATGGTCAGAATAGAAGCTATATTGAGTGAATAAAAATGAGTTAAATTTATGAACTTCCTATTAAAATACGTAGATGTTTTCACATGGTCCTATGCAGGTATAGTAGGTCTAGATCCACCTGTGGTCATGCATAACTTAGTGGTTCATCCTAATGCAAAACCTGTAAAATAAAAGCTCAGGAAAATACACCCTAAAGTCACCCTTTTAGTCAAATAAGAGTTTCAAAATATCTTAGATGTTGGTTTTATTCAAGCCATCAATTCTTTTGATTTGATATCAAACATAATTATTATGGAAAATTAGGAAGCCAAAAATATTAGGGTATGAACGAATTTTAGAGATATTAATGCAACATGTCCTAAATATGACTTCCCTCTTCCTAACATGGATCAAATAGTTGATTTTATAGCTAGGAGTGGTATATTTAGATATAACCATATTTGCATTATGCTTGAAGATTAGACTAAAAAGGTTTTCATTACACCATGGCATACTTTTTGTTGGAAGGTAAAGCTCTTTGGCTTGAAAAATATGGGTGCTAATTATTAGAGAGCCATGACATATGTTTTTTATTATATGATACATGACATTATGCAAGAATATGTAGATAACATTATTGGGTGTTCTATCAAGGAAGAAAATCACATTCATGATCTAAGACAATTTTTTGATAGACTTCATGAGTATAAGGTCCATCTAAATATTGACAAATGTGTATTTGAGATAAAATCCAAAAAATTGTTAGGATTTATTGTGTCAATACAAGGAATAGAAATATACCCCACTAAGATTGTGGTCATTGTAGATATGTCACTACCAACTAACCTAATTGAGCTATGAAGTTTACAGGTCAGTATCTAATCTATTTGTTGCTTCATTTCCTAATTGGATCATAAATTTCAACTCTTTCTTAAGTTACTCAAGAAAGGAACTCCATTTTGTTGGGATGAAGAGTACCAAAAGTCCTTTGATGCATTAAAGCACTAAATTCTAACACCACCTATGCTTGTTCCACAAAATCCCAACCACCCTTTCATTCTATACATATCTACTACAATGCACACATTGGGGGCATTACTCATCCAACATGATGATGAAAAGGAGCAAGTAATCTACTGCATTAATAGAACATTAGTGAGTTATGAAACGTGATACACCCCCTTGGAGAAACTTTACCTTATAGTAGTGTTCTCTATGCAAAATATCTACCATTATAAGTTGGTCAAGGCACACTCATCATCGTTAAATTTGATCCACTACATTATTTGATGAGTCAACCTTATCAATATGAGCAACAAAATGGGTTCTTATCCTAAGCAAAATCAATCTAACATTCATCGGCCAAAGGTCCATTAAAGGATAGGTTATTGATCAACTCCTTGTTGCTCCTCTCCAATATGCCCATCCTTTAATAGTGAAATATTTTGGATGAGTATCTCAACCTAGAATTCGATCATCCTGACTCTTGGTATTTGTTTTTTGATGGAGCTTGCTACGTGAGTGGTTTTGGTGTAGGTATCATATTGGTGTCACCTCAAAATAAATTTATCTCTTTATTATTCAAATTAAAATAAGCTTACACCAATAATATAGCAAAGTATGAAGCTTTAATCCTTGGGTTGTGTGCAACATTGGCATTAAGAATTAAGATTTTTTCTATATTTGGGGGCTCTCAACTAGTGGTAAACCAAATTAATAGTGTACCAAAATTGCAATAAAAATATTTACCCCTATAAGAGTTTATTCTAAAATTAATCTTTTTGTTCAAAAATGTGATCATTAAGTCCATTCTGCATTCTAGCAACCGTTCTATGGATGCTATGGTATCTACCACTTCATTAATTCCCTTGGAATTGGAGTATAATAATGCCATGATCATCATTTGACAACTTTGAGAGCTTGTTTTTCTAGAGTCTAGTCTCATACCCCTAGATGTATTTATAATTGGAGATACACAATTGGAGTTGTGGTACACATATATTAAAAATAAAATTCAAAATGGCTCAATCCCTAAGGGTTTGGACTAAAATGAGCATCAGCTCTTATGAAAATAAAAATTCCAACTTGTTATCCTTGAAAATATTATGAAGGTTCATACGAAGGTCACTTTAGTGGTAGCACTATTTCTAAAAATATCCTTCGAATGGGCTATTACTAGTCCTCCATGGAAAAGGATGCTAACAATTTTATGTGTAAATGTGACAAGTGCCAACACCACACAAACCTCATTCATGCTTCTTCTCAAGATATTCATGATATATCCTCTCCTTGGCCCTTTTCCATGTGGTGCCTAGACATCATAGGGAAGGTCAATCCCATATATTTTGATGAGCACAAGTTCATAATCATAAAAATTGAGTACTTCACAAAATGGGTTGAAGCAATGCCATTAGCTTCTTGTACAGGGGTTCAAAACTCTAAATTTATTTTTAATCAAATCATATGTAGATTTGGAGTCCCTTCAACCCTTGTTTTGTATAATGGAACTTGTTTCAAGAACAAATACATTCATAAATTGTGTACAAAATATAAGATCCAACATAAATGTCCAATTGCATGGAACATCATCGAGAAATTCTTTGTTGTTCTTAGCAGAAATGTCTGTAATGGCCAAGCGGAAGAATATGAAAAAATGTTAATCAAAATAATAAAAAATTGGTTAATAAATCAAGTTGATATCGGCATATTCAACTATATCCTACCTTATGGGCAAACAGGACCATTTTAAGAACCACTACAAGTGCTTCTCCTTTGTTTTGGTCTACAATGCAGAAGTAGTATTCCCCTTTGATCTTGAAGTACCTTCTTTAAGGATTCTGCTTCAAGATGTGGAAGTAGGAGATGAGTATCATGCTAGATTAATTCAATTATAACTTCTTTATGAAAAGTGTATTAATGCTTTAGAGCACCTTTGCACTTACAAAGAAAATCTTAAAAGGTCATATTTGAATAAAGTTCACAATCGGTCCTTCGAGGTGGGTGATTTAGTTCTAAAAGAAAATAAAAAGAACACTAATGCTCGAAGAGAACTTAAAGGTAAATTTAAGCCCAATTGGCTAGGACCTTTCATTGTAATCATCAATTTGGGGTTATGTGCATATCATTTGGCTACACTAGAAGGCAAAGAACTTAAATATCCAATGAATATTATGCACCTAAATAAATATTATGTATGATTCATCTTACATAACTATACATAAAGCATATTATATATATATCTACATAAATCAACATTTTCACTTAAATCATACTGTACATAGATCATTTCCTAGTTTTAGGTTATATTGCAACACCTGATGAGCATCAGAAATGCTCATATTTTGTATACAATTTCTTGATTATTATGCGGTTGTATAATAAGGATTGCATATGTTTATGAATGATTATATAATTATTTGATGAAATTATGCGTGTTATCTAATTCATGTGTTTTCAATGTGTTTTTGTGGAATTGTAGTTGATTTAGTTAGATTTGGATCAGTCGAGGTCTTTTTATGGACCGGCACTTTGTTTCTTTCGGAATCAATGCAGAGAAGGTAGGCGCCTTCCTCTTCTAGGAAGGCACCAAGCGTAAGTAGGCGCCTTCCTCTTCCAGAAAGGTGCCAAGGAAAGACAAGCGCCTTCCTCTTCCAGGAAGGTGCCAATAGAAGGCAAGCGCCTTCCTCTCATAAGGAAGGCACCGACGTGAAGGCACAAACAGAAGATAAGCACCTTCCTCTTCTAGGAAGGCGCCAATGGTAGTAAGGCACCTTCCGCATAGAGAAGGCACCCGACATACTTAGGCACCTTCCTCATAGGGAAGGCGCCCATGTTCTTCGCTCGTTGACCAGACAAGCACGACGTGGACAACAAGCGCCTAGTGCAATTCCAACTCTACGTCATGTAGAGCTAAATTGGGGATCGCACCGATGTATGAGAATGTCCTACCAATGCCAGGTGAAGCACAAACCAATCAGTGAACATGCCACCGTTAGAACCGAATGCCAGTTTTAGCAGACGTCGATCACATTTACCAGACTGTCTTAGTTTAGTCTAGAATGAATCGACTATTACAACTTCTTTGTAATAGAAGTTCTATGGGTGTGCTATATAAACACATGTAGACCTCTTTGAAGATATATAGGATATAGAATATTTTGATAGTAATTATAGAGAGATATACAGAAGAAGCATTGTAATACTTTGATAATCATAGTACAGTTCTAAGAGTTTCTAAGTGCGTGTTCAGCTAGGAGGAAGTTGCTGGAGCCTGGGCCCACTCCAAGCCAGTATTTCTTCCCCTATTTTTCCTATGTTTTCTAGATTAGTTTACCACTTTTATAAGATTGTTTATCGCATTGCTATTTCCAGTATTTGCAGTAGGTTCATTTCTAGGAATGTGTGAATATTTCCTTTCTGTAGATTTAATTGTTTTTACGTAAATTATTGAGGAGTGTATGAATGATTGACAACCATTTGAAACACCCCCCAATAGTAGAACTAGCGGACTCATCTCAAGTGGTATTGTAAGCAATCTTGTTCAAGACCCTTCGCAAGTTTACGAAGCTCCCTGGGTTGATAAATTAAATGCACGGGCATGTGACAAAAGTAGGAAAGAAGTTAACCTTGTTTGGCCCGCAACATTTTGGCACCATTGCCGGGGAAGCGTCTCAACTAGATTATTTACAATACCTGGAAACCTTCCATCTGACCTTGTATGAGTTCTTCGAGAAGAAGAGGACCTGACGGTCAGTTTATAAAAACCAATCCATCGAACACTGAGTCAGCCGAGCATTCTAAATTTGAATTAGACTCACCCGACCCATCTCCAGCAATCCATTGGAGTGAGGAGCCACACTTTGTGCAAAGTGCCTCCTCATCCCATCAACGTGGGGAAGAATGAATCATCATAAATCCCCTATTTAATAGGACACCCTTAGAGGAAGCCCTATTGTGGAAAGCTATAGAAGATCGGATGATAACACCAGACAACCTTAGAGCCTTGACTCAGAAAGTCTTAAACGATCGTAAGGCCATAAATACTGCATTAGAGACCATATTTCCTAAAGAAATGGCTGACAACGAAGAAGTCTCATCTGGATTTAGTTTCTTGATTGAGGAAGGAGTAGGAGATACCAAAATGAAAAACATATCCCCTGCTCACCTTTTGACCTTCAGAGGATACCCAACTAAGGACCCTGACCTATTTTTATTTAAGTTTGATGTCTTATGTAGGTCTGTGGACTACAAATATGATACGCAGAAGCTGAAACTCTTTCCTTCCATGTTGGACGATGCAGCTCTATGGTGGTTCATCGGTCTGGGAGACAAACACATTGCCACTTGGGATCAAATGAAGAAGCTCTTTTTAGAGCAATACCAAGATTTTGGGAGAGCAAGAGACTCCAGAGAAGAGGTCCTGAGCATGACGCAAAAAGAAGATGAGTCTCTCAAGGAATACTGGGAGAGATTCAACTTCAATATTCAATGATCTCCTCACACAAGACTATCTGATAAGTCCCTCAAAAGCATATTTTTGAGAGGACTTACCAATGAATCACTGGAGGCTCTTAACATGATTTCTAGAGGTGATGTCTACCAGCATGCTATGGAAGACATCCGACAACTATGCTAGAAACTACTCAAGAAGGAGAGGCAAGACCACTTCTAGAACCATGAAAGCGACTGCTTCAGTCATGAAGATAGAAATAGGTAACATGCTAGAAGATTTAAAGAGCGAAATGCTCTCATCTCTAGCATTGCAGATGGATATGCTATTGTTAGAGAAAAAGAAGCAAGAAAATGAAGCAGCATTGGCTTATTTTTGTCCAAAATGTAGAGGGAAGCATGCAAAGAATGCATGCCCGAAGAACAAAGTTAGAGTATGCATAGTTTGTAGGCTGAACCATAAAACTCGATTGTGCTCGCAACTGCCCAGTAATCAGGAGGATGCTGAAAGCACGGATGCCTATTTCATAGGCAATCGAAAGAGTTGGCCACAACCCCCTACGAGGAATATGCCAACCGGAATGTCGTCATATGGGGGAGGACCATACATGCACCAAGGCCCACCTCAACCACCTAACATGGGGTGGTGGGGGCCATCACCCTGGTCTAATGCACCCCCAACAACATTCCCGAACTAGCAGCAATGGATGCCATATCCATATCCTGGGCAGCAGTGGAGAGGCCACACTCCATGGAATCAGGCTCCATAGAATGTAGCACCAGCTCACCCCCAACAGAATTTACCGGCATTTCTAGCAGTGAGACCTACGCAGCTACCCGCACAACCGATGGCAAATCCGAATAACAGGGTGAACCAACTAGCATACAATGTGGAGGGTGAGATGTATCCGATGTACCATATTCAGCTTAGGTCTGGTAGACAACTAGGAGTAGGAACGCCTCCACTAGTAGAAGAGGAGGAAGAGGTAGGAGAAACACCTCTTGTAGAAGAGGTGATAGAAGAAATGCCTGAGAGAGCAAAGGCTCCATTTCCCAACTGGCTACAAGAATAGAGGAAAGTAACGTAGTCGGAGTTTGATATCTTGTCTAGCTTGAAGAACCTCACAGTGACAATTCCATTATTTCAAGCCATCCGAGATGTTTCAATATATACCAAGGCGATAAGAGAGATGTGTCTAAGGAAGCCAGGATGAAGAGCAACCCAGACTATCAATGTCATGGGTAAACTAGCAGATTTGATGATGGGCAAAATGTGCCATCCAAAGTATGCAGACCTAGGCAGCTCGGTGCTGACTATAAAAATTGAGGGACATTCCCTGTCCAATACGTTGGTCGATCTCAGAGCAGCCATCAACGTAATGCCTCAGGAGACCATGCAGAGGCTACAACTCATGAACCTGAAACCCACTATGATAGTGCTATAGCTGGCTGATCGATCGACCATGGCACCGAAAGGAATGTTGGAAGACATAATAGTGACAGTCAGCGCATGGGAATACCCAGCCGACTTTTTAGTCCTACAATCTAAAACTAGGTTGGGTGGTTACCCACTCATCTTGGGAAGGCCATGGCTGGCAATAGCTGATGCTTACATCAGCTATCGAGATGGGTTGATGACCATCTTTGATGGATGAAATGTTAAAAGGTTGACTATTTCACCCCTAGCACAGTCCGTCGACTCAGTAGGAGAACCCATGTTGATCGAGCATGAAAATCTTGAGCTATCCATGATCCATCCGATGATGACATTGGATGAGTTGGTAGAAGAAGACGAAGATGGTGCTATTGTGGAGTTCCTCCATGGGGAGTCCTCCATATCTGCACCTGGATCACCGTTGGTTGGCGCCCAAGATCACCATGTTCAGTAGATACACGTCGGGCCAGGAAGAACGTTGAATGTCAGTAGTGGGTTGACTCCCACACAATTGATGAAAGTAGAAGAGCTCCTGGTTAGACACCAATAGGCATTTGCATGGGATTACTCAGATATGTAGGGTATCAACCTAGAGATTTGTACCCATCGTATATACCTAGATGATCAAGCAACTCCAAGCAGGCAACCATAGAGAAGAATGAATCCGGCAATGAAAGACATTGTCAAGGAAGAACTGCAAAAACTCTTGACTATCGGATTCATCTATCCAATTTTTGATAGTGAGTGGGTATCACCGTTAGTGGTAGTCCCTAAAAAGAATGGGAAGTGGTGAATCTGTGTGGACTACAAAGCATTAAACAAAGCGACCAAGAAGGACCACTTCCCGCTCTCGTTCATTGATCAAGTCTTGGATACACTCTCAGGGAGGAAGTATTTCTCCTTCCTGGATGGATTCAATGGATACAACCAGATCCAGATAGGAGAAGAGGATCAGGACAAGACAACATTCACCTGCCCATGGGGAACGTTTGCCTATCGGGTATTACCTTTTGGATTGTGCAATGCACCTGCCACCTTTCAAAGGGTGGTGCTTAGCATATTTTTAGACATGATGGGAGACGCGGTCGAAGTATACATGGATGACTTCACCGTCTATGGAGAAACCTTTGACGAGGCAATGACGAACTTGGAAAGAGTGCTCGAAAGAAGCAAGGAAAACAATTTGTCCCTGAGCAACGAGAAATGCTTTATGATGATGCAAGAAGGCATCGTACTGGGACACCACCTCTCCGCAGAAGGAATAAAGGTTGATAAAAGGAAAATTGAGGTCATCAGAGACCTACCCAACCCCAGAACATAGAGAGAGGTGAGGAGTTTTCTTGGATCAATCGGGTACTACCGACGATTTATCATCGAATTCAGCAAAATTGCAAAACCACTGCACACTCTATTATCTAAAGATGTGGAGTTCAATTGGACGGAAGACTACGAAGAAGCATTTCAGTTGCTTAAAGAGAAACTGATATCCGCACCGATTTTAAGAGGACCAAATTGGGCCATACCATTCCATATCTACTATGATGCATCCAACGGTGCGATTGGAGCAGTCCTCGGATAGAAGGATGGCAAAGAATTTTATGCCATCTACTATGTCAATAAAAACTTGGCAGGAGCCGAGCTCAACTACATGGTGACGGAGAAGGAGTTCCTTGTAGTTGTGCATGCCATAAACAAATTCTACCATTATATCATCGGGTATAAGGTATTTTTCCACACGGACCATGCGGCCATCAGATACTTGATGAGCAAGCCGGCCATTGGTGGAAGAATTATCAGGTGGCTCTTGTTACTATAGGAATTCGACATCACAATAGTCGACAAACCAGGCAAGGACAATGTCGTAGCAGATTTTCTATCCAGATTGATACCGGTAGACCATACAACAGTGGAAGACCAATTTTTGGATGAACATTTGTTCACCATTAGTGAGCAAATCCCATGGTACGTAGATATAGCCAATTACTTGGCCACCGAAAGAACCTCACCTGCTCTCTCTTTCTGAGAAAAGTAGGTGGTCATAGAGAAAAGTGCATCATTCCTATGGATGGATGGCCTCCTATTCAAAATAGGACATGACCAGATTATAAGAAGATGCGTAGCAGAGCAGGAGTTCTCAGAAGTACTCAAAGCGTGTCACGATGAACCATGCAGAGGACACTTTGCAGGGAAATGAACTACCTACAAAATCCTACAGGCTGGGTACTTTTGGCCCACTCTATTCAAGGATGCAGCTACGTACGCCAGCAAGTGCGATGAATGCCAAAGAATGGGCAAACCAACCCATCGAGACGAAATGCCCCTCCAGCCTCAGGTACACCTAGAACCCTTCGATAAGTGGGGCATGGACTTCGTGGGACCAATTAATCCACCTTCAATAGGGAGGAGGTTTATTTTGGTCTGTACATATTACGTCACCAAATGGGTTGAAGTTCAAGCATTGAGAGATTCAAAAGAAAGAACAATCATCGATTTCTTATTTTCCCACATTTTTACATGATTTGGGGTCCCTAGAGAGATAACAATAGACCAGGGGCCTCAATTTACCTCCAGGTTGATCAAGGAGCTGATGGATCAATACAGAGTTTGACACAATAAAACTACACCCTACCATCCATAGGCAAATGGGCAAGTGGAAGTGATGAACAGAGAAATAGAGAACATCCTGACGAAGACCGTGTAGCAACACAGAAAGGATTGGGCTACACGGTTGTCGGAGGTAGTCTGGGCATATAATACCACGTGGAAATCCACCACAGGCTTCACACCCTTCCAACTGGTCTATGGGAAGAGTGCGATGATGCCCATTGAATTTGAAATCAAGACATTGAGGATGGCTTCAGAATTGAACTTGAGCTTGGATGACGCTCAAGAAGAAAGGATTCGACAGCTAGATCAGCTGGACGAAATCTGAATGGATGCTCTGTAGAGAACAAAAATCATACAAAAGCAAAGAAAGTGGTGGCATGATCGCCACATTAAACTGAAGCAGTTCCAAGAAGGAGAATGGGTGCTATTGTATGATTCTCAATTCCAGGAAAGAAAAGGTAAATTAATGCAAAGATGGATGGGACCGTATGAGGTGGTAGAGCTCATCAAGAATGGGGTAGTGCACGTTAGAACAATTGATGGCAACAACACCGTGTTAATGGTCAATGGCCATCGACTGCGCCCCTATAACACATCCGAAACCTTACAGGTGGAATCCAGAATAGACATGGGGGAGACCCCATCTTGTTAGATCTGGACCAAACTCTTAACAGGAAAAATGGTGGGCATGGAGGTGCTCACCAAAAATTAGTTAATTTAGTTTTTTTCTTACGGTGTGTTTTGTAGGGACGACGCCCGCATGCAAGCTACAGGCATCCTAACCCAGGGCCTAACAGGCATGGAATGCATCTAACTACCTTTATTTTTCTTTCTTTTCATTTTCTTTTTGCAGGTGGAGGACCTAACAGCACGAGGAATAGGTATCTAGGAAACCAGGCCTGATTCGGCTCAACATTCTGACACCGGCACTCGTAGGTAGAAGGCGAGGAGCATGAAGCAAGACTGAGAAGGCTTGATCACCCTTTCCCAGTCAATCACAACATGATTGCCAAGAATAAGGCGCCAAACTAGAAGAAGGCACCTTCCTTATAAAGAAGGTGCCTAGCCAGAAGAAGGTGCCTTCCTTATAAAGAAGGCACCCAGCCAGAAGAAGGCGCCTTCCTTATGAAGAAGGCGCCCCGCCAGAAGAAGGCGCCTTCCTTATAAAGAAGGCGCCCACCAGAAGAAGGCACCTTCCTTATAGAGAAGGTACACACAATAAATATATATATATATATATATAGGCGCCTTCCATGGCTGGAAGGCGCCACAAAAAAAAAAATCCGAGGCACCTTCCACATCGGGAAGGCGCATACAGACCGAGGCGCCTTCCACATCGGGAAGGCGCATACAGACCGAGGCGCCTTCCACATTGGGAAGGTGCATGCAGACCGAGGTGCCTTCCACATCGAGAAGGTGCACCCATTCAGAAGCACCTTCCATAGCAGGAAGGTGCCATCATCAAAAAGGTGCCTTCCACCACCGAAAGGCGCATCCAATCAGAGGCACCTTCCACCACCGGAAGGTGCATCCATTCAAAGAGCATCGACAACATCGGGAAGGCACCATATAAGCACCTTCCACATCGAGAAGGTGCCACATAAGCACCTTCCACATTGGGAAGGTACCAAAGAGCACCTTCCACGTACAACTAGCACTTAAGTCTCCCGGATGCCTCGATCGAAATGAAACCACCACACGAACGAGTGGCATCAGATGACCATACCCCTCCCCCGTGTCACAAATCAGCGAATCAACGCTCTTCACAATGCATGAAACACCGAATCAGGTATGCACATACTAACTCAAATTTTTATATAATTATTTATAAATTATGCAGTACCAAAAAAAATATCGTCGTCATAAAGATCATATCCCCCCATAGCCGAAATCGCATGCCAACGATATGGCTCGAAAGGTGTACCCTAGAAATAAATTCTAAGGTTAGGCACCTTCCCTATAAGAAGGCACCTTCCTGAAGAAGTAAGGACAAAAAAAATGTAGTAGTGAGGGAAGGCGCCATGGGAGGAAGGTCGAAGAATCACATAGTGAAGAAGAATGAGCCGAGTGATACGGAAGGAATCAGGGGGCGGTAAAAACATAGTTCAAGGCCAAGGGATGGCTCGAATACTATACCCTGGTCAGTCAAGGCTAGGATATGGAGGCAGCCAAGGAATTCATTACCTCCTTGAGGGGTGATGTAGCTCAGGTGCGAGGGGTAGAAATTCTAGTCACCCCCGAATACATCTCGCAGGCGACTGGATTGCCCCTCATAGGGGAATGCATATACAAAGGCGGACTGCTGAAGTCATACGTCGAAGTGCTACTACTAGGAGAAAATGTGTAGATAGATAAGGAAGGGCTACCCAAAAGTAGCCTTCCCATGAATCTATGGAAGATATTCAAGCAGGTTGCTCGATTCTTTACATGCATCGGGAAGTATACCCATCTGCACGCTAACCATGTGTAGTTTTTGAATCACCTGGTGCATGGAAGGAAGTTGAACATGCCCTTCTACCTAGAAAATGCTCTAAAGGACAAAGTGGCTAGGTACCAGAAGGGAGCACCATCCGCCTTGGCCCACCATGGGCTGATATCAACACTGGTCTGCCATGCAAAAGCGTAGAGGTAGAACCCCGACGCAGAGGGAGATGGCGGCCAAGAAAGGCAACAGGATGTTGTTGCCAAAATAGGGCAAGAAGAGGGAAGCCCTACAGAGGAAATGGTGAGTATCGAGCAATTGGCATTGCCCTATTTCATGAAAGAAAGAGGGCATTCACTAGTGCCCGAATGCATAGAGGAAAGAGGGCATTCCCTAGTGCCCGAATGTAAGGAGGAAGAGGGCATTCCCCAGTGCCTGAATATGAAGAGGAAGGAGCTCGCTTAGTTGACTGAGGTCAGTTCGACTGCGGTCCCTAGGAGGAAACACCTATGGTGACTCCTCCTCTCAGTAGAAGAAGAATAGAGTGACCCGAAAGTCGACGTTGCAGCCCAAACCCTCCAGGAATTGACAAACCAGAGCCCACAAGATGTAGGGACTTTCGGGAGCAATGCTCAGGTCGATGCAGCCTTGGAGGAAGTGCTAGAGTGGCAAACCAATTGTTGGATGGCCCAACAAATTTTGGAGGACTGCCAGAACAAGCATAGAGGGGAATTGAAAGAGTGAGAAAGATGAATCGCCCAACTCGAGAAGCTGGTCCGATAGTTGTGGGAGGAGAACCAGCTACTCCAGGATAGGGGAACAGAGTGAAGGGATGCATCAACCCAAACTGACTGGGCAACAAAAGTCTCGATGAATTCTCCCACATCTATAGAATGAGTATTTTCTTTGGGAGAATTTCGATCGGACGCCCGACAGAGTAGCCCGGAGGCAGGGGAGAATTCCTCTGTTTCCGGGAGTGAAAGGGAAAGAAGTCCCACAACACCCCCTGTCATCGTCCTGAGTGATACAAAGTAGGATGAGGGCCAATAGCAACAGACAGGATCGAGGGATAAGGAAGAACTCCCCGGACCTGAGGAAGGAAGAGAAGAACCTAAGGGGTCGGCACAGGACAGACAGGGGGATGAAGAAGCACCCCCAAGGACGGTAGCACAAAGTGAAGAGAACGCTCCAGGGACCGCAGAGCAGGCCCCTTAGAGCGAGAAGACGTCCACCAGGGAGAAAGGGAAAACCCCTGTTTGAGCCGCCGCATTTTCTATAGAGGCCAGAGGAAAAGGGCCCAAGATGGCTCGAAAGAAGGTGAAGGTGACCTTCGTCGAGCCAAAGGAAGATGAGTGGGATATGCAGCCATTCGTAGAGAGGCAAAAATAGTTCGAACGGCTGCTCAAAGAGATGACAACAACTAAGGAGACCAGGAAGGCAACCTCGAGGATGTAGGGGGACTCAGGTATCTACGTCAATCCAACAGAGGATAGCCAGTTCTGGGATATTTATGGGTCATCCTGGGGATGGCCCTCCATGATAAGAAGGTATTTTGAATGGTGGGGGTATATGGCCCCGAATTGGAGGCCACTGCCATTGCAAGGGAGAATGTAGGGCTTACTCCTGAAGTAGCCCGATTGTACAAAGCCCAAGTAGTTCATTCCAGGAGGGATAATTTAGATATCCCTCTTGTAGCGATCAGACCTCCGGACGTTGACCTATGGCAAGTTGTAGAAGCTGCATTCTAGTTAGCAGAGATGACATTGGCTAGATCACCACCGATAGCGGCCAGAACGAGGAAAGGACAACCGACAGCCGCACCCTCAGCTCCATGTAGAAAAAGAAGAGCCACACCTCCAGATGCCAGCACATAGAAGAGGTAGACACGGGCCGTAGGTATAGCCGGATCCACCAAGAAATGACAATGATGAGGGGTCAATAGGGCTACCTGCAATTTTGATGCCATGAGGGCGTGGCATATGTTAGGCATGGGGGGATGATGAGCATCAGAAATGCTCATATTTTGTATACAATTTCTTGATTATTATGCAGTTGTATAATAAGGATTGCATATGTTTATGAATGATTATATAATTATTTGATGAAATTATGCATGTTATCTAATTCATGTGTTTTCAGTGTGTTTTTGTGGAATTGCAGTTGATTTAGTTAGATTTGGATCGGTCGAGGTCTTTTCATGGACCTGGCACTTTGTTTCTTTTGAAACAAATGCAGAGAAGGTAGGTGCCTTCCTCTTCCAGGAAGGCACCAAGCGTAAGTAGGCACCTTCCTCTTCCAGGAAGGCGCCAAGGAAAGACAAGTGCCTTCCTCTTCTAGGAAGGTGCCAATAGAAGGCCAACGCCTTCCTCTTCCAGGAAGGCGCCAAAGGAAAAGAAGCGCCTTCCTCTCATAAGGAAGGCACCGATAGGAAGGCACCAATAGAAGATAAGCGCCTTCCTCTTCCAGGAAGGCGCCAATGGTAGTAAGGCACCTTACGCATAGAGAAGGCGCCCGACATACTTAGGCACCTTCCTCATAGGGAAGGTGCCCCTGTTCTTCGCCCGTTGACCAGACAAGCACGACGTGGACAACAACGATTGGTGTAGTTCCAACTCTACGTCATGTAGAGCTAAATTGGGGATCGCACCGATGTATGAGAACATCCTACCAATTCCAGGTGAAGCACAAACCAATCAGTGAACATGCCACCATTAGAACCGAATGCCAGTTTTAGCAAACATCGATCACATTTACCAGACTATCTTAGTTTAGTCTGGAATGAATCGACTGTTATAACTTCTTTGTAACAGAAGTTCTGCGGGTGTGCTATATAAACACACACAGACCTCTCTGAAGATATATATAGGATATAGAATATTTTGATAGTAATTATAGAGAGATATACAGAAGAAGCATTGTAATACTTTGATAATCATAATACAGTTCTAAGAGTTTCTAAGTGCGTGTTCAGTTGGGAGGAAGCTATTGGAGCCTGGGCCCACTCCAAGCCAGTATTTCTTCCCCTATTTTTCCTATGTTTTCTATATTAGTTTACCGCTTTTATAATATTGTTTATCGCATTGCTATTTCCAGTATTTGGAGTAGGTTCATTTCTAGGAATGTGTGAATATTTCCTTTCTGTAGATTTAATTGTTTTTACGTAAATTATTGAGGAGTGTATGAATGATTGACAACCGTTTGAAACACCCCCCAATAGTAGAACTAGTGGACTCATCTCAAGTGGTATTGTAAGCAATCTTGTTCAAGACCCTTCGCAAGTTTACGAAGCTCCCTAGGTTGATAAATTAAATGCATGGGCATGTGACAAAAGTAGGAAAGAAGTTAACCTTGTTTGGCCGCAACACCGCGTAAAGCTTTGTCACTTTTATTGTCTAGTACACACACATCATTTTCC
>JAQPPZ010009209.1:0-19958 GCA_028583015.1 Wollemia nobilis
ACCGATATGATGCAAACAAAAGTAGATACAGATGCTAAGTCCTACGAATGCATGAAGGAAATGACGCAGAAACAAGATGTGAGCAAACAAAGCGGGGCCTCTTTTATTGATATTGCTTTTAATCCGATTACAATACGTCCCCCCTCTAGGGCTCAAAACATGTGATACAATTTGTTACATCAATGGATGCATGGATGAAGCCGCGCTTCCAAGATCGGACGGTACGCTTCCAACGTCTTTCGCGTGCCCACATTCGAAGTGGGCGGGCTAAAGGTTGCCGCCGCTTGTGTCCATGTGTTCATCATTCCTTGCTGCCCCTCTAGTATTCCTGGTGGTGAGATCCTATGCATAGAAAGACAACAAATCATTAATAGCATATGCGTATCTAGAAAAACATGCAATCCCCAAGGCCTCCAGCGGGCGCTTGTGGGATATCAGTGATAAGGTTGATAGATCGATTACAGAATGACATATGAATGTAAAGGACAACATCTAGAGTTGGTATCACCTAATTTTGCATCGAAGCGGCGTCGGACGGCCCCGTTATGCGCGTTTGCCCGTCGGGGGCCTCTCCAAGGTGAGCGCTCCAATGTCCCACCTACGCTCATCCAAATCACCTGAAACTCATGGGTTAGGCATTATATGTGATTTTAAGACTACCCAGATGCTCAGAATCTGCCTATCCTACCCATATTTTCTTGTATGTGACAGGGGCGCCCTACGAGCTAGTTAACACATAAAAATGATAAAACTACAGTCAAATCATGTCAGAATGCAATGAAACTTTAACAGAGGCATTAGGATATCATCAGGGACCTATTGCAAAAATAATAGTAAGGAAATCATGCATAAATTTCTAATCGCTCCGGGGTGGGACGCTGGGGACTACAACAAAACTTGCAAAAAGTGACCTTGCAAATGTCCCATCCAGAGGCCTCCAAAACTCCTGCAAACTTGTGGTTAGACTAAAAACAGCATTTTGAGATGACCCAGAAGGTCAGATTTGGCAGATTCTGCCCAGGTCATCCTGTATCCGAAGGCGCTCCCTGTAGGTTAGTAAACGCATAAAAATGACAGAAACCAGGTCAAATCATGTCAGAAAGCAATGAAACTTGGACAACAACATAAGTACATTAAATAAAAGAGAATGCAAAAATAATAGTAAAGAAATCATGCACAGATTTCTAATCACTCCGGGGTGGGGCGATTAGGACTGCAGTAGTTCGAGGGGCACCCGGGGGTGGGACGCCCACCGTTTAGGGCCTAGTTTTGACACCAATCCAAGTGGGATGGGTCCAAAACCTCCTAGGGGGTTGTGTCGATGAGTTTGGGGTGGGATTATGGCTGATTGCTTGGGTTTTGGGTCTGGATTGCGTTCCTAGTGTTCACCCGATAACCTCTCTTCCAAAAGAGAAATTAGGGATGTAGGAAGCACAAAGAGGAATGGGGGTATAGTTCGGCAACACTTCGTTGCTCCAAATGCTCCAACTCTGTTCTCCTTTTGGGGTGAGGAGGCTCACATTTTTATAGACCTAAGGGTCTCCTTTGAATGCGCATGCGAGGGCGCCACTTGGCTCACCATGCCTTTTTGGGGAGAGAAGATTCCTCCCTGATTTAGGGCCTCCTTGATTGAGGCCTCCATGATCTCTCTCTGATTTGAAACCGTTCCCTCGCAATTGCATGCCTTGAAGGTGAAGTTAGGTGGTGGATCTGGGCTGCCATTTGTCAAGGTTTGACTTTTTTCCAGTCAAACCTGCTAATCGTCCCACCCTGGAGCGATTGTTGCTAATCGTCCCGGGGTGGGACGAATAGGATTCTAATCGTCCCAGGGTGGGACGAATAGGGAGCAAAGTGCTTAAAAGGTGCAAAACTGACCTCTGACCTTCCAAAACTGATTTGGGAGTGGTTAGGACCACTTTTTAACCTCTGGAGGCTGCCCTAGGGGGTATGTATGCCAATTCGATCAGTGCTTGTAGTCACATAATCGGATTGGTGTTGTTTTGGTGTCTACAGATGCCCCTTTTTGGGATGCACTGTGTGTGGCGCAGTGTTGAGCAAAAATAGATGACCAAAGCACTTAATGATTAGGGTTTCTCAGTAACCTAACCAAATTTTGATGCCCCAAGTATGGAAAGGGCACGCATTCTTGAATCCTTGCTTCTGACGAGCTAAGGAGCTTAACTCAAGTGTAACCTTTTTCAGTGAGGTGTACTTGATCTTGGACATTGTTCAGACATGAATAGGCAAAGGGCGCAACCTTTTGTCCGAGGAACCTTTTCTTCATGCTTCCAGAATGCCAAGTGTTTGTTTAGCTTGTGATTATTGCTTGTTTGCTGCCCCAAGCAGGAGCGTGATTGTCTTTGTCAATGATTCTTTGAATGCATGCCATTTCCTTGATTGGGTGTGTATTTGTTGATTGGTGACTAAGTGTGACTACCCCCTCAAGCGACGAATCGATGAGGGAATGACCAAAAATGAGAAAAGCGATGAGTCGCTTGACCCAAGATGACGTTTGTAAGGGTGCCTTCAGTTGTTTTTCGTTGAACGCTTATTGCAGTTTTCCAACCATCGGACCTATTTTTGGTGGGTTTTGACCCTTTTTGATGCCGATTGGGGTAGAAATTATCGAAAATCCTCCTTCCCGTGGAGCGGTCCAGCTATGCTAGCCTTCTTAGGGAGTAGGATAGTGAGTATTTGTGACCCCGACGATGGTTTTTCATGCCATGAATGTCAGGTGCAAAGGCACCTTTGTTCGGCAGATTTATTGCTATTTTTGGTGCATTTTTTGGATGCAGTTTTTGTTGCTTTATTTCTTGCTCTGTAATCATCCCAGGGTGGGACGAATACCAATTTTGTAATCATCCTAGGGTGGGACGAGTGCTAACTAGAGCGCTCATCCCAGGGTGGAACGATTACAGGCCTAACAACCTATATAAGGACCAAAACTAGGTTTTGGGCTCATTTGCAATATTTTTTCTTGGCGATTTGGAGCAGTGAGGAGGAGGAGTGCGAGTGTGCGTAGCGGAGCGCTGCTAAAATTTCATGGACATCATGAGTGCGAGAACCGGATCTTCGAGTGGAGGAGCCGAGGTGAGACCGGTATGATGTTCCTTCTCTCTCCTATTATTCATTTTTGTTTGATTTAAAACTCACATATAAAATGTTTTTTTATTTTTTTTTTTATTCTATATCAAGTTGAAAACCTAATATAGGAATTTTATTTGCTTTGTTAATTTTCTATATTAAGGTCAAAACCCTAGTACAATTATTTTTTTTTGTTTTATTTACTTTTTTTTATTTTTTTTATTTAAGGTTGAAACCCTAATTTTTTTTATTTTGTTTTTGTTTTTCCATATTAAGGTTGAAACCCTAATATTTTTTATTTTTTTTGTTTTGTTCATATTAAGGTTGAAACCCTAATATGATTTTTGTTGTTTTATGTTGATTGTACAGTTATTTTCATGTCTGCTATCATTGTTGTACAAATTTATTTTAATGTTTTTGTACTTTCTTGTACTTTTTTTTTTACTTTTTATGTTTACTTTTTTGTACAATTGTAAATTGTAGCTTTTTTCTTCTATACAGTTTTATTTTAATGATTTTATTTATATTAAGTATGTACTTAATATCCTTTTTTTGTTTTATTTTGTTGTTTTAGGTGGTGAAGAGTCGGTACCGCCAATCGACTATTTTCTCTGATGCCCGGGATGCCCTGACAGTTGTGGATTGGGAGTGGCTTGATGCCCTTGGGCTCAAGCACGTGACGCATCTGGAGCCTGTGGTGGGGGATCAGGCATATTTGACTACCCTGATCAATCTATGGGATCCCCGCACCAACACTTTTCATCTCCCAATAAGGGAGATGACTATTACTCTAGAGGATGTGTATCGGATTCTACGGATTTCGATAGATGGACTGCCTATCCGGATGACCCACCGTGACCAACGGACAGCGGTATTGACATGATGTTTTGGTCCGATGATGGAGAGGGGGGTGGAGAGGGCTATGGAGAGGGCAGAGGCTGACTGCCAGATAGGCGGTATTCTGGTGCGGTGGTGGCTGGAGAAGGGCGTATTAGGGGTGAGGCATGCTTTGCTCATGGCCCTCATTTCCAATATGCTACTTCCTGACTCCTCAGGTGCGAGGTTCCCTTGGAACCTGCTTGAGTTGGTTTTCACATTGGTGGAGTGTCCTACATCAGCTCCACTTATTATGAGATGGGGTCAGACGTTATTGGCATAGTTGTACGATGAGTTGTACGAGGTCCGCTGTCGAAAGTGGAAGGGGATCGGGTGCAGCTATCTCTTGCAGTGTTGGGGGTGGCAGCACATAGCTGTGGAGCGGCCGTAGGGTTTGCCTTGGACCACCCGAGGTGAGATGGTGGATCGAGAGATTGGATATGCCAATTTATGGTGGAGGTCAGAGGAGCATGGACAGAGTCGATGATGGGCAGGTGACGTAGGTCACTATACTGATGCCTTCTCTCATCTAATGCCAGGGTAGGTGTTCTGGTGGTCGTATCGAGACTGTCCAGCCTGGCCTGAGGCTGGAGAGTGGCTTCGATGTGTGCATAGGGGTAGATGGTTGATTGGGTGGCACGGGACAGAGCAGGAGTACTTCCCATATGTCCGGGTGATACGGTAGTTTGGGGTGCACCAGGGATTTCCTGGTGATCCCTTGATCTATCGACATCACGGTGATGAGAGGACTCTAGTCTGGCCTATCATTGAGCCATTGGGTGAGGGGTCTGATGTAGTTATTGATGTACCCAATGTGGATGATGTCGAGGTAACTACAGAGTATGACCGATGGTGGATTATGCGATGATGGCGGGGTGAGGGGCCTCTAGGAGGCATGGATACGATAGCAATAGGAGGTGGGGGTGCAG
Source organism: Wollemia nobilis (assembly GCA_028583015.1). Lineage (NCBI taxonomy): Eukaryota > Viridiplantae > Streptophyta > Pinopsida > Araucariales > Araucariaceae > Wollemia > Wollemia nobilis. Next base: position 4,890 of record JAQPPZ010009209.1, read on the forward strand.
AGGCACCGATGGAGGGTTGGGGGCTCCGCTTGATGATGTTGACATGGTGGAGGTCGATGACTTCATCGATGATGGAGATGATTTGGGGGTTTCGGAGCAGCCGAATGTACAGGATGTCCCAGAGTAGTGGGTGCCAGAGTAGCAGGCCATCCCAGAGGTGCCCATGCCTCAGGCTATCTCAGGGGATGTGGAGGTTGGGCTTCATGCTGAGATAGCATGATTGGAGGGTCTCCTACGGAGATGGGAGGAGGAGCATAGAGATGCTTTGGTGGAGGTAACGTAGGAGAGGGATCTCCTATGGACTCAGTTGGCATAATGAGATAGTGCATTGGTTGTGTATCACCGATGAGATATAGAGTGGGGTCGATACCGGATAGAGTTAGAGATAGAGGTTGTCCGCCTCGGTGGATAGTTGCCTATGCTTGATGGAGGTGGTTCATCACATCGTACGAGAGGCAGTGAGACTGAGCAGTCTGCATCATCTCATCATAGGTGGCTAGGTGAGGGTAGTGTTGGTGGGCAGGGTGCGAGGGCTGGCAGCAACCGCCCTGAGAGGTCCCATAGGACCCATACTACTAGGGGTAGTTCCAGTCGCACCGATCCTACGTGATCATGGTGGCCGACTCCCTAGGCTTTGGGGATTTTGAATTTTTGGTTTTTTGTGAGGTCAGAGGACCTTCTTATTGTAGCCTGAGGGCATTTTGACTTGATATATATACATGACTCTTTTTGGTTTGATTATATCCTTGTCATGGTTTATTGTTCTTTTATGCACATTTATTTATGTTGATGTATGCATATGCTATTATGACTGTGGATGATTTTAACTATATGATATAGATGTATGCATATGGAATGGATGGAATGATTTGTTGGTATACAGGCGGTGGCACCATAGACTGTACAGGATTTACTAGCTTTCTGTACTATGTGATTGCTTTATGGAATAACTTTTGCATTTGTAATTTTTGTTTTGTATTTTTTGATGGTGATGTAAGTAATGAAATGTACAACAATTGTTTTAGAATGTAGTTAAGGTTTTTCTGAGACTCGGATGCTTTAACTAACTAGTCAAGACTGTACATTATCTTACAAGACTTTCGAACAAGGTACGAATCAGACTTGAGTTTGACCAAGTTATTTCACATCCCTGTGTGTGCGATTGAGTTCGTTTATGTGGTATTCATAAGGATACCGCCAGTGCCAGTAGGCTGTCCACCAAACCTGTACTGAGGATCACCTAATTAGCTCCACTAACTCCTTTGTTGTATTTAGTAGGATTAATCTACGATGCAATCTAGGATACCATAAGCTAGCTCATCCACATGCAAACATTGGTCTACACACATGCAAAGCTAATGTGATAGACATATCATCATGCATTTAGGATACCGCCATTGCCAGGTAGGCTATCCACCAAACCCGTAATGAGGATCACCTAAATGGTTTTTCAAATGCTGAGAATTCCAAGGATTCAAGCTCAGGCATCTTTCGGTTGTTCAATTTGTTGGGATACTTGCTCTCACATATAGTGATGAAAATCACTATTTATTTTTCTCTTTTTTTCTTCTCTTGAGCAAGGGGTTTGAGTAGTGGTGATAACCACTATTATTTTTTATTGTTGCCTTTTGAGGATTTAGATTTTGAATTTTGATTTCAAAGTTGAGCTTGTGGGATTTTGGCTTGTGAATGGCATTGATCCTTTAGGCCTTGGGGATGACTACCCATCCTTCTCGGGCGTGTAGTACGAATCCTTATGACTTTGGGGATCAAAGGTGTTTGGGAATTTTGATGGTGAACTTTTGGGAGTTTTCTTTGGAATGGCATTGATATTTTAGGCCTTGGGGATGACTACCCATCCTTCTCAGGGGCATGTAGTACGAATCCTTACGACTTTGGGGATCAAAGGTGTTTGGGATTTTTGATAGTGAACTTTTGGGATTTTTCTTCGTGAATGGCATTGATCCTTTTAGGCCTTGGGGATGACTACCCATCCTTCTCAAGGGCATGTAGTACGAATCCTTACGACTTTGGGGATCAAGGGTGTTTGGAATTTTTGATAGTGGTGAAAACCACTATTTATTATGGGGAATTGGATGGGGAAGAGCTTGTCCTTTTATCAATTCTCAGCATTCTTGAACCATTCGCACAGGGGGATGAGCAAGATAACATTTTTGCTTAAGGTACCCTAGACCACTTTGTAGGTTTCATCTTTCGTTCACACAACTTGGGAATTTTTATGTGTTTTAAGCTTGTGTTGGGATGCTATGTAACAAGGCATGATCCAAGTAAAACTCTACCTTGTAAAAATCGGTCTGACTTTGTACAACATTTGACTAGAAATCTAAAGACAACTGAATGACGAAAACCCTAAAGACATTAGAAGACAACTGACTATGATATGGCAAAAATGTGAAGGGCGTTATTCTTGATGGATCATTTACAAAATGGACTGAATGTGGAAAATGATGGAATTGCCGAGTAATTACAGTCTATGGTGCATTTGACATGTATGACCAGAAAATATGCAATGTATGTATGCGATGCCTAATGCAACTTTTTTTTTTTTATTTTTAAGATTATGCATGAAAGTGAGATGCAATTTTTTTTGTTATTTTTGATTATCTATTGTTTTTGAATATTTGTTATGGTGGTTTAACCCGAATGGGTGTGGACCAAGTGATTCTTATGGATCCTTGGAGGTTTTGACCAAAGGGATTATAGATACCTTTGGGGCATTTTGGGTGACCAAGCGATTGTGGGAACCCTTGGAGCTTTTGGTTTGACCAAAGGGATTATAGATACCTTTGGGGCATTTTTGGTTGACCAAGCGATTTGGGAACCCTTGGAGCTTTTGGTTTGACCAAAGGGATTATGGATACCTTTGGGGCATTTTGGTTGACCAAGCGATTGTGGGAACCCTTGGAGCTTTTGGTTTGACCAAAGGGATTATAGATACCTTTGGGGCATTTTGGTTGACCAAGCGATTGTGGGAACCCTTGGAGCTTTTGGTTTGACCAAAGGGATTATAGATACCTTTGGGGCATTTTAGGTTGACCAAGCGATTGTGGGAACCCTTGGAGCTTTTGGTTTGACCAAAGGGATTATGGATACCTTTGGGGCATTTTGGTGACCAAGCATTGTGGGAACCCTTGGAGCTTTTGGTTTGACCAAAGGGATTATAGATACCTTTGGGGCATTTTGGTTGACCAAGCGATTATGGGAACCCTTGGAGCTTTTGGTTTGACCAAAGGGATTATAGATACCTTTGGGGCATTTTGGTTGACCAAGCGATTGTGAGAACCCTTGGAGCTTTTGGGGTGGGCCATGGCTCTCTAAATGTTGAATGGCCTCAAATGACTGATGTTCAAGGGTTCTAGTTCCTTGATTCCTTCAAGAGAGGCGAGCCGGTATGTTCCAGGTCCTATTTTACTATCGATTACATAAGGACCTAACCAATTTGCCATGAACTTGTCCCTTAAATGGGGTGGCAAGTTAGAATTTTGTTGGTTCTCTTTTAAGACCAAGTCACCAACCTGAAAGTCCCTCAGGTGAACTTTCATGTTGTATGCTTTCTTAAGTCGCTCTTGATAGATACGTAAATGCTCGAGAGCATTGATGCATCGTTCATCGAGTAACGTAAGCTGGTCTAACCGGGCCTGCCATGTAGTGTCATCATCGATGAACTCTTGCATTGATATGCATAGGGAGGGTATTTCCAACTCGAGAGGCATGACTGCCTCGGAGCCATACACTAGCAAAAATGGAGTTGCCCTAGTGGGCGTCCGAATGCTAGTGCGATAAGCCCATAGGGCAAGTGGTATTTGGATGTGCCAATCCTTATGATTATCTATGACCATATTTTTAAGGATGGCAACTAGCATTTTGTTTGACGCCTCTGCTTGCCCATTTGCCTACGGATAATAAGGTGTCAAAAAACTATGCTGAATTTTGTACTTTGTTGTCAAAGCACGCACATCTTTGTTCTTAAATGACGTCCCATTATCCGAGATGATCTTGGATGGAATACCAAAATGACATATGATGTTATGTAAAATGAACTCCGCAATGCGGGGCCCAGTCGTAGAGGTAAGCGGAATTGCTTCCACCCACTTAGTGAAGTACTCTGTGGCCGTTATGATAAACGTGTGATGACCTGACGACGCAGGGGAGATCTTTTCGATGAGATCTAAGCCCCACTATGAAAATGGCCAAGCCGATTGGATCGGCTGCAAGGCCTGAGAAGGTACGTGTGTCAAGTTAGCATGGTGTTGACACTTCATGCACTTCCGCACATATGCGCAACAATCTCGCTCTAAAGATGGCCAATAATAGCCCATGCGAAGAATGCGCTTTGCGATGGCCATACCGTTGAAGTGGCCACCGCATGTACCATCGTGCGCTTGGGTGATCGCCCAAGTGGACTCCTGCTGGTCCAAGCAACGGAGGAGGATCCCTTCGTAGCTTCGACGGTATAAAATGTCTCCTAGCAAGACATGTTTTGCCGCTTTCTATTTGAATGATCTTTTTGTGGTGTGCGACAATCCAAGTGGGAGGCTACCTAACTTGAGATAGTCTCTTATGGGTGTGTACCAATCCTGCTGATCAGAAACCTCGATGGTATGAACGGTCGATCCCTCTTGAAGTTCATCCCTAGCAAAAGCTGAGCGGGAAAGAACTTGTAAAAATAGCATTGTGTTGCTATTAAGAGGGGTTGGAGAGAACAAAGACCCCTAGTTGGCATGATTCAGACTATCATGGATTCGAGAGAACCTATCCTGAGATGGTTCAATCTGGATCAGGTGGATTCCTGGCGTTATGTCAGAGCTTGCACGCTCCATCATGGATTGCGATAACATTTTGACTTGAATGGTTGTCATCTCACCAGAAATGTCTTGCGGGATTAGTGACCCCAAGGAGGCCATAGTGTCCGCAAAATGATTCGATGATCGAGGGAGTGCCTCGATGTCGTACCATTCAAGCTTTGCCAAGAATTTATCCACAAGGGCTTTGTAGGCCTGCAGAACTGGGCATTTGCATTGGAATACCCCTTTCACTTGGTTGACAATTAACAATGAATCACCAAAGATATTCAAGCATTTGATGTTCATGGTGATGGTTGTCTGAAGACCTATGAGCAAGGCTTCGTATTCAACATTGTTATTGGTGCACGGGAAATCAAGTTTAAATGATAAAGGCATTGGAGCCCCTTGCGGTGTGAAAAACATGATTCCCATGCCACCCCCTTGCTCACATTTAGAACCATCAAAAAATAAGGTTATGTCGGCCTGTGACTCAGGCTCATCAGAATCTGGCGATTCTGAGACATGGAAGACCCCATCATCGGGCAGCTCTATGGTCAGAGGCTGATCATCTTCGAGAGGAGCCTCTGCTAGTTGATCGACGATGACTTGACCTTTGATGGACTTTTGTCCAATGAATTCGATGTCAAACTCCATCAACAACATGATCCATTTCGTCGTGCGACTACTGTGATAAGTACGACTCATCATGTACCGCAATGGATTCTCCTTAGACACAACATACGTCGTATTGCTCAGCATGTAATGGCATAGCTTTTTGGTGGCAAATACCACCGCCAAGCATAGCTTCTCAACGTATGCATAGTTAAGTTCATAACTGACCAGGGTGCGGCTAAGATAATAATTAGCCTGTTCTTTATGTAATTCATTTTTTGGGCTAGCATGGCACCCAGTGCCACCTCAGTAGCTGAGATGTATAAATAGAATGACACTCCTGGTCTAGGTGGTGCCAATACTAGCGGTGAAGCCAAGTATTGTTTGATGTCATCGAAGGCTGACTGGCACTCGTCATCCCAATGAAATGCTACCCCTTGTGTAATAATTTATTCATGGGTCGGCACTTGTCAGATAACTATGCTATGAAGCGCTTGATCGATGCGACCTTACCCTGCAAGCTTCGAGCTGCCTGATGGTGGTTGGGGGAAGCATTTCAAGGATTGCCTTGAATTTATTTGGATCTACCTCGATGCCTCATTTTGAGACTATGAAACCCAAGAGTTTTCCAGATGTGATGCCAAATACGCACTTCTTGGGGTTTAGCCTAACCTTGTGTTCGATGAGGTGATCAAGGATCTTGCGTAAGTCATCGAGATGATTTTGGTGCAAAAGAGATTTGGCCAACAAATCATCCATATAATCTTCCAAAGTTTTATGCATGTGATCATGGAAGATGTATGTCATAGCGCGTTGGTAGGTGGCGCCAACATTTTTAAGGCCAAAGGGCATGACCTTATAACAAAATGTCCCCCAAGGCATCGTGAACGCCATTTTTAGTTGATCATCGAGATTGATACGAATCTGGTTGTATCCCGAGAAACCATCCATGAGGGAAAGCATTTCATGGCCTATTGTAGCGTCTACCAATGCGTCGATGCTAGGCAAGGGGAAATCATCCTTGGGACTCGCTTTGTTTAAATCTCAAAAATTGGTGCATATGCGAATCCTCCCATCAAGATTTTTGATGGGTACCATGTTGGACAACCATGGTGGGTAATCTACGTAGATGACAAACTATGCATCCAACAACTTTTGTAGCTCATCTTTGACCATTAAGGCCACTATTGGGTGCATCTTACGTAGCTTTTGCTTGACTGGCTTGACTGTCGGATCAAGTGTTAGATTATGCGTGACTAGCTACGGGTCTAGCCCCGACATGTCTTTGTAGGACCATGCAAAAACCTCCTTCTTCTCTTTGAGAAGGGCAATGTAATCGGCTTGCTCTTTGGGGGATAGACTTACCCCTAGCTTGATGATTTGTGGATTCATTGGATCAGAACCGATGTCTACGTCAATCATCTCTTCGACTGACATGTGGGATCCGTCCTCCAACTAGTGTGGAGTTGGGATCAGGTGGATATCATTTGCTGAATTTAGATCTACATTGGGAACATCGGGTTCCTCTTCAACATGGAAGATATCCTGAGTCTATCCTGGGGTGAAATGGAACATCTCACCGCAAGGCCAGTACTCTGATGGGGATGGTGGTGAGTCAGCATGATCCCAGTCTATGGCATCTAGGTCTAGATACAATGGTCATGTTGGATCGGCTGGATTGTGGATGGGGGTGGTTAAATCAATGGAGATCATGTTGATGGACTGAATTTGGTCTCCATTACCACATGGGTGTTGATTCAGACATCCTTGGTGATCCTTGTACCCCAGATCTGGCTCTATGGGTATTGGCACAAAAGGATCGGCCCTATGTGTAGATAGAAGGATAGGGTCTACCCTAGGCACTGATGGCCCTATAGGGTCTCTAGGTGGGAGGTGCTCCCTGTATGCCCGAAGTGGTGGATGAAGCACTTGGTTTAACTATACTTGGTTTAAATGCCACCTATGCCTTGGTCCCATATTTAAATGTTCAAACATATCATCGATGTCTATGGGGTATTCCTGTTGCCTCATATGGTTGAGATATGCCATCTCAGTCTCATCCTCATAGTCATTATCGGAGATCCATAGGCCTTCATTGGCTTCGACAACTATGTGCCCCTCTGGCTGGTATAGCCTCCCACTAGGCATTTCTTTATCACTTGGCCTTATGGCTGGCATGGGAGGCTCATTTTGTTCAAGCAAGTTGATTTGGTCCCTTCTAGGTTGTTTCACTCTCTACGGGAGGGCTAGATTCTCTAGAGGTAGCAATTGCCCGATTGGAACATTAAAGGGGAACATTGCCATGAAGTTCTCCTGATAGTCGTCAATGGGTGTCACCTACGAGTGATTGCTATCGGACTCAAAAGGGTCCCAAGGTGCTACCTCATAATCTGACTCATCTTTAGAAGACCCCCTTGATTTTGTTCATATCCCTCTTGGAGGTTACTTCTTGAACTTTCCCCTTCCTCGATCAAAGGGGAGGGGTTGTTGAGGTCAACAAGGTTTGTTGTTAACAATGGGAAATAATTCCCCAATGTGTATGTAGTGTTGGGATTGGCATATGGATCTTGTGCCAACCCATCCCTATTGCCTAGACCTAAGCCTTGCATGGTTTCTACCAAGATGTCGAGGGGCAAAGGGTGGTTGAACCCTACTCCTGATTTATCATATGGCATCTGGTATCTCGGTTGACAAAGAATGTGCATTCCTTGTTCGTATCTGCCCAATCCATATCCATGCCAATTACATTGGTCTAGGTATTTCAAGGTGAAGTCCGGGTTGGACAGATAGTCAACATTCTCAGCAAATGGCTCTTCGTCCTCTTCCTCTTGTAGGTAGGGTTCAATGTCGTTCTCGAGGCCCCCATATACAAAATTGGTCTGATTTGGTGGGTAACCTAAAGGGACGATAGTGTCGATGGGGAGGCGAGGTCTCCCCATGTCTTGCATGGATTCGAGCATGGGTGTTGCCACAATGTTCCACACTAGGTACTCCCCTAGGCCCGTATTGGCCATCTCAATGGTAATCATCGATGGTTGAGGGGGAGGGAATGGGAGTTCTCCCTGAGTCCACTCCATGTTGGGTGAACCAGGTGTCTCGACTTCCATTCGGTTGGGCACCTCTTCGGTAGAGATGGTTGAGACTAATGGTGGTACCTCCTCTAGGGGCTTCTTCCCATTGTCCTTCGGTGTGGCCACCATAGGTGGCATCGTTGGTGAAGGAACAGACGATGAAGATGGGCCAGGTTGGTGAGTTGAGGGACTCAACAGTGAGGATGTAGGTAGAATCGGACCCTGTGTGGATGGATTCAATTGAAAGTCCAAATGTGTCGATGGGAGGGTCGATTGTGGCATCAGCTGCACCGCATTGCAAAACTTAAAGGGCTCTAAGTCTCTGGGACTACATGTACTTGCCCTTCGTATGTGTATTTGAGGCATTGATGGGCTATCGAAGGGACACACTTCATGTCCCTGATCCAAGGCCGGCCTAGCAAGATATTGTAGGCCATCTCACCCTCAAGGATGTGACACAACGTAGGAATGGTCTTTTGTCCTACTTGGATGGGCAGGACAATTGTGCCAACCATCGAGCATAACGCGTCGTTGAATGCTCGAAGAGTGTAAGTGGATGCCACAATGTGGGATGCTGGCAGCTTAAGGTGTTTTAATGCCATTGTCATGATTATGTTGTTGGACGAGCCAGTGTCCAACAACACCCTCTTGAATGGAATCCCGTTGACCCATGCAATGACGTGTAGGGGTGGATCCACCATATCACCAATCACCAATTTTAGTTCATCTTCCCTGAAGGTTATGACTAGTTCTGTGCATTATCTCACATGTCCCACAAAATTGTTGAAAGAATTGGCTTCATGGGGTTGTAGCTCAATGGCTTTGAGTATCTCCATCAGAGCCTCCCGATGGGGCGGTGATTGTTGGATGAGCTCATAAATGGAGAGCCTAGCCGACGTGGTCCTTAAACTTTGAGTAAGTTTAGTCCGAATCATGGCCACTGGTCTAGGTGAGGGAGGTTGCGTAGGGTGTTGTGGAGGTTGTGACATTGATGGAACATTTCCTGTAGCTGCAGTGGGTGCAGCCGTGTTTGGGTATCTTTTGTTCCGTGTCACGATGCTTATCATCCCTACGTATCCTTGCATGGGGCAGTTTTGTGTTACCTCATTCACTTGTAAAGTCTTTGCCTATGCATCATGGGTAGGCAGGGGGTCTTTGAAGACCTCCATCTGTTGGTTGCTCAATGCTACGAGATTATCTACCATGAGCATTTTGTTGTCTATCAAGTCCTGCACTAAGTTTTTGAATTTCCAACAAGTGGAGATCTCATGTCCTTTCTGTCGATGAAATCTACAATATAAGTCTTCCCTATAGCCCTTGGGTTTTGGCATGTTGGGGTCTATGGGTCGAATTTTCGGCAAGTTTATCAAGTTTGCCATGAACAAGCGGTCAAACAAGGAGTCTCTAGACTCCGTGAATTGTGTGAATTGTCGCCTAGGGTGACGCTGCCGATTTTGCTCTTGTTTATGATTTTCCTTTTCATAGTTATCAAGAGGAACTGCCTGATAATTAGCCTTTGGGGGCTATGTCATTTGTGTAGGCTTTGGTATAGTTATGGCAACCTGATTGACCATGGCGGGTTTCGGTTGCGTGGGCCCAGTTTTAGCATTTTTGGGCCACTCTTTCTTGCATGGCTTAGCAATCTCGCCATCTTGTATTTTGATCTCCTCAATTATCCTGGCTTGCACCAGGGCTTCTTCGAGGGTGGCATATTGCTGCAGCTACAATAGCATGGAGATCGACCTTAAGCAACTCTTTGAAAACATTTGAGTCAAGTCGGCCATGGGAGGGAGGTAAGGTAGCTTTGAAAGCAATGTCCTCCATCGATTCCCATAAGCAGCCATGGTCTCATCATCATACTGCTTAAGGCCAGCTAGGTCACTTAAGGATGCCTTCTTCTTGGTGTTGAAGGCAAAACGTTCAAGGAACGCGTCCACTAGCTGGTCTAGATTGTTGATGCTATGCTTCAGCAATTGGGTAAACCAATCCGAGGTAGGGCCTACGAACGTGGTTATAAACATTCTCAGAAGCAATGCATCATTGTCCTGAATGCCAAAGCATTGACTCAGGAACCTTGTTACGTGCTCTTGGGCATCCTCATCCCCTCTAAAAATTGCCAATTGAGGCATTTTGAAGTGGTCGGGGTATGGGGGTGCCGAACTGAAGGATGCACAGGGTGACTACGGAGTTGGCGTAAGGTGGGCTTTTGGGGCCCTGAAGTCTTAGTCTCCATAGACTCTAAGCGCTCTAGCAGTGCTTTGTATGCATCAGAGGATTTGATTTCCTCTTCTTTGGTTTGTTCCCATTGTGAATTGTGAGGAACTTGAGGCCTATGGAGGGGTATCCGGATAGCGCCCCCTGCCTTGGTAGGGCATTTCAGCCCGCTCTTCTTCTCGCTCAAATTCCTCATAGGCCTCTTGAGGAGTTTTTGGGCGTGACCTATAAACATGGATGGGTGCCCGAGGAAGGCGCCCATCATTGGTTCTAGGGGTGGCCTCCCGCTCAGGTCTAGGAGGTCTTGGAGGCAACGCTTGATAAGGTCGTGGAGACCTATCTCGTACTAAGGGGTTGTGCCTCTCATAAATTTTTGTCCTATGCATGCGAGGGGTTGGAATCCTCTCATGCATAGTGTTCTAGAGCAACTCATCTATCTGGCATTGAATGCGCTCTTTGTTAAGATGATACAGTTGTTCTAACTACTGCTGATCTTGCCTAAGCTGCATGATTTGCGCTTGGCGGGCGGCATGTTTGGCAAATGCCAAGTCGATTTGTTCCATCGTCCTAGGTCTAGGAGGCCTAGATGCCTCCCCTACATATCTATCTCGGTCATGGTGATCCGAGATCTCTATGGGTCACTTTCCTCTATCGAGGTTAGCAGCATTCACCCGAGGCTCTGGCCTCAATAGGTGATCTTGATAATTAGCAGGTGCGGAGGCGCATTGCTCCCGCATGGTGTATTGCTCTTGAGGAATATACTAGTTTTCCTCATGCTCCCTTTCGTACATGTGAAAGGGATGGGCAGAGTTGGCTCGCCCTATCTGAAGAGCCTTGCGCTCTAGATTTGGCCTATTAGTTCTAACAGTAATGAGGGGTGGAGGGGGAATGATATAATCATGTGGCCCCTCCTTATGAACCCTATGCTGCTCTAGCGCTTCATCGCATAGTGGCCACTCATAATGAGTGTCTAAGGGGGCCTTCCCATGTGTGTACTCCTCCTGAGAGGGTCTGTGTTGAATGGGAGTGCCCCTCAAAGGGGTGCCTCTATAGTCCTTTTCTGTAGTGGCATAGTGTGGACTATGTTGTGGGTCAAGCTGCCAAGGTGGTATAACCAAGTCCTTGGGGCTATAACGGAGGCGACTTGTGCCTCCTTGTATACTTTCCATAGCTTCTGCCCGTGATTGGGCTTGGCTACGGGTATACACCATGGTGGTGGTTTTTCTAAAAAGATATGTATATTTTTATCTCCTTTACAATTTTTATGCTATACCAAACAAAAGGGGACCACACAAACAAAGAAATGATTATCTCGTTTACAGATTAAATGTGTGTCCTAGATCTGGTTCAATGTGTTTGATTTTTGTTATGTAAATCTTGTAAAGAAAACTTTGTTATACATGCATAATGAGGGCTCTTGTATCTCCAAAATGGTCGCCCCTTCAATATACCATTGCCAGGCCATTATACCGAACCTCTCAATATACCCGCCCTTACGTGAGGGAAACTATTGGTACGCGAGAGCAGAACAGTAAGTGGAACATAGGCGGTACGGAAGGGGGATCGCTCTATTTTTGACACCTACCATAGAAGACTTATCCTCATGCACGGGGAATCACCCCCGCTACACTTGGTCAGCTTTCATCAGGATTTACGTCTAGCAACAGTCATGATCAGGGTATATGTATGCAAAATCCAAGCCAAGGTGGTGATGAAATCCACCGTTGGTCTTGATCAAGTGTTGGGGTATTAAGACCAACTCCTTGATGTTAACTTTATTAGGTGGTGTGTGTGGTTCCTTTTAATTGTGTAAAGAAAGAAAACATACAACAAAAGATGATTTTCACTAATGCAATGCTTTAAAGTACGTTTTATCTTTCAGAAACCATTAGTAGCAAAAAGGAAATCACAAAACCTAACTAGAACTGAAACCTATAATGAGGACTTGCCATTTGTGCAAGTATCATGCAAGCAAACCAGAGAAGAATGCATTCCTAATCAAGTTCCTTCCATTTAATTTACTCTATGTTTTTTATTTTTATTTTTATTGCAAGAAAGGAAAACAAACTACTTAACCTTTCTATGCAAGTGTCTGAAAATAAAGCAAAGAAAGCAGAAATTTGCAGAAACAGAAAGTAGAAAAACACAGAGGATGTTCAGAAGGCCTACCTCTTCTCTGTCCAAACCAGATGCCTCTGAGTTTCTGCTCAAAAAATGCATAGAGTTCTAATCATCCTAGGGTGGGATGAATAGCAGGTCTGCATTCGTCACAGGGTGGGACGAATATGCATTCATCCCAGGGTGGCACGAGTAGCAGTCCAGTGCCCGAATGAGTAACACCTGCAAAGAAAAACCACAAAATTTGGATCAAAAACTTGATCCTAACAGTAGGGGATAGGGTCCCACCATGATCACCACTGAAAGCAATGTAGAAAAAGCGTACCGATATGATGCAAACAAAAGTAGATACAGATGCTAAGTCCTACGAATGCATGAAGGAAATGACGCAGAAACAAGATGTAAGCAAACAAAGCGGGGCCTCTTTTATTGATATTGCTTTTAATCCGATTACAATACATCCCCCTCTAGGGCTCAGAACATGTGATACAATTTGTTACATCAATGGATGCATGGATGAACGCTTCCAAGGTCAGACGATACGCTTCCAACGTCTTTCGCATGCCCACATTCGAAGTGGGTGGGCTAAATGTTGTCATTGCTTGTGTCCATGTGTTCATCATTCCTTCTACCCCTCTAGTATTCTTAGTGGTGAGATCCTAGCACAGAAAGACAACAAATCATTAATAGCATATGCGTATCTAGAAAAACATGCAATCCCCAAGGCCTCAGGCTTTGGATATTATGGATAAGTTGATAAAATAAATATATAATATAAATGACAACTTAAGATTGGTATCACCTAATTTTGCATCGATCAGCCCTTATCCTTTGCCTGGGCCTCTCAAGTGAGGCTCCAATGTCCCACCTACGCTCATCCAAATCACCTAAAAATCATGGGTTAGGCATTATATGTGATTTTAAGACTACCCAAATGCTCAATATCCTACCCAGATTTCTTATGTGACATACGAGCTAGTTAACACATAAAAATGATAAAACTATAGTCAAATCATGTCAGAATGCAATGAAAATTTAACAGAGGCATTAGGATATCATCAGGGACATATTGCAAAAATAATAGTAAGGAAATCATGCATAAATTTCTAATCACTCCGGGGTGGGACGCTGGGGACTGTCACAAAACTTGCAAAAAGTGACCTTGCAAATGTCCCATCCAGAGGCCTCCAAAACTCCTACAAACTTGTGGTTAGACTAAAAATAGCATTTTGAGATGACCCAGAAGGTCATATTTGGCATATTCTACCCAGGTCATCCTGTATCCGAAGGCGCTCCCTGTAGGTTAGTAAACGCATAAAAATGACAAAACCAGGTCAAATCATGTCAGAAAGCAATGAAACTTGGACAACAGCATAAGTACATTAAATAAAAGAGAATGCAAAAATAATAGTAAAGAAATCATGCACATATTTCTAATCGCTCCGGGGTGGGGCGATTAGGACTGCAGCAGTTCGGGGGCGCCCAGGGGTGGGACGCCCACCGTTTAGGGCCTAGTTTTGACACCAATCCAAGTGGGATGGGTCCAAAACCTCCTAGGGGGTTGTGTCGATGAGTTTGGGGTGGGATTGTGGCTGATTTCTTGGGTTTTGGATCTGGATTGCATTCCTAGTGTTCACCCGATAACCTCTCTTCCAAAAGAGAAATTAGGGATGTAGGAAGCACAAAGAGGAATGGGGGTATAGTTTGGCAGCACTTCATTGCTCCAAATGCTCCAGCTCTATTCTCCTTTTGGGGTGAGGAGGCTCACATTTTTATAGACCTAAGGGTCTCCTTTGAATGCGCATGCGAGGGCGCCACTTGGCTCATTATGCCTTTTTGGGGGAGAGAAGATTCCTCCCTGATTTAGGGGCTCATTGATTGAGGCCTCCATGATCAGGGCAGGGTCTCTCTCTGATTTGAAATGTTCCCTCGCAATTGCATGCCTTGAAGGTGAAGTTAGGTGGTGGATCTGGGCTGCCATTTGTCAAGGTTTGACTTTTTGCCAGTCAAACCTGCTAATCATCCCACCCTAGAGCGATTGCTGCTAATCATCCCGGGGTGGGACGAATAGGATTCTAATCATCCCAGGGTGGGACGAATAGGGAGCAAAGTGCTTAAAAGGTGCAAAACTGACCTCTGACCTTCCAAAACTGATTTGGGAGTGGTTAGGACCACTGTTTAACCTCTGGAGGCTGCCCTAGGGGGTATGTATGCCAATTCGATCAGTGCTTGTAGTCACATAATCAGAA